>BJBW01015370.1:0-30403 GCA_004320125.1 Scolopax mira
AAGTAATATGAAGGAAACTTTCAGCAATTGCTAGGATGCCTCTTTATAACTTAAATTAAAACTTAATTCTGTTCAAATACTTCATGTCAAATTATTCCAGAAGCTGCAAACAAATGTTTATTTTCAGAAGACTGAAAAGTACTGTAACATTTCATGATAGACTGTTTTATTATGTTCTGGTTCTTATGGGTACTTCAGTGAGATTTCAGTGATGAGATAAAATGCCAAAGCTACTGTAAAGATAAAAATATTCTACCATCTGTGCTGCTTATGTTGATTTTTAATTTTTAGTTGAAAACAGTTATTCAATTTTCAACTTTTTAAAGTAAAATCATGGATGGTGTTTGTTGAGTTTTTATTTTCATCTGCAAAACCTTGACTTATCATGGGGTCTCTGGAATTAAAGGATGCAACCTTTGAGTATTCTGTGAAAAATCAAGAATATCTGTATCTGTAAATATCTGTAGATAAAATGAACTGTATGCGTGGTGTTTGAAGCATAGCATTGTGCAGATATTTTTGGTGTCAGGCAGTGTCATAAAACAGGCAAAGTTAAAATAAGTGAAGTTTATTCAGAATTAAATAGGGTAAGTAAATAAGAATTGTAAACTATTGTTAGAATTTTTATATCTTAGATACCAACATGTTCATAAAGTATTATTTTACTACATGATACTAAAAAGCTACAATTTCTTAGCCAGTTTTAATCTTCTTTTAAAGCCAGTTTACTTCTTTTTCTGTGATCATGTTTTCCATCTATAAAATGCAGATTTACATACATATTTTCTTCAGAATTACATTTCTTGAAATATTTTTGAAAACTGAGTTTCCAGATCATCATTTCTTTATTTATTGCTATCTTGTGTAGTAATGCCATAAATTTTTAATATGTTGTCATAGCCAATGCCATTAACATGATCACTATTTTATATCTTTGCTCTTTATGTGGAGGTAACTACTATGAATGTGAATTACAATTACATTCACTGTCTGAAAACCTTTTATAAGAAAGTGGATTGAAGTTTCAGAGCATTAGTCTTAAGTAGGATAATTAGGCTTATTTTATAGCTGTAAAACTGGCACCCAAAGATTGTCAAGATAAATCTAGGTGAGGTGAATCACCGTCTTAACCAGCGTACACTAGATCCCATATATTGGAACTGGGACTGAATCTCAGACCTCATGCCTCAAATAGAAGTACTAGGGCATAATTTCCTTTAGTGATACTAAAATGTACAGCCTGTAGATACTTATTAAATGACTTAAAGTCTTCAATAAACAATAGCATTTGTTAAAGTGCTCCAAAATGGTTAAATGGGGTTTGGTTGTGGGGTTTTTTTGTGAACAGCTAAGATTCAGACAGATAAATGTAGCTTTTCCATTACAGATTTAATAGCTCAGTACTTGCTTCTGGAGTATTAAGCATTTTTTTCACTGTGCTGATTAAAATCTGTTGTAGATGATAATTATGCTGGTTTTATCATTCAAACACTCAGAATTGATTTTTAAACTTTTAAGTGGCTTGTACTAGACTTATTTCTCAAAGCGTTTAGAAATCTGCTTATATTATGTCCTTTCATCATGTTCTCTGTAAATGCTAAATCAATGCAAAATTATTAGATTCCCAGTTTTAAAAAAAACCAAACCACCCTTTTTTCATAGGAGGAAGAACTAAGGAAAAGTGGAGAAGCCAAATACGCGCACTTGAGTGACGAGCTTCACGTATTAATTGAAGTGTTTGCTCCACCTGGGGAGGCCTATTCTCGTATGAGTCATGCCTTGGAAGAAATAAAAAAATTCCTCGTTCCCGTAAGTGGCTTTTAACATTCTTCTGTGACTGGTTATGCTTTTGCTGCATCAAATTTGTTCCTTCTTTAAGCACCTTTAGCTGAGGGGAAAATAAAAAAAAGTTCTGTTGACCATTTATCTTTCCTTCTTTCATCTCAGGGAGCTGCCAAATAGGCTATTAATTGTCACAGTTGATCACCTGGTATATTTTCTAGATGTTTATTATTTCCAGTTCTCTTTTGGTTTTTTTTTGGCTTTTGTTTCTTGGTTTTTTGAGAGAAGGTGGATTGCTTTTTTTTTTCTGGTTGCAGACATTAGTGATTAGTATGGGAATACGCTTTCAAGATTTTTTAAATATTTAAGTCTGTAAAAACATTTTTGTGTATGTAATGATTTATCTAAATATCTTACTAACGAAGTTAATTAATTTCTTGTGGAACAAACAGCACGAGCAAAACATTCCTCAGATGTTTCTGTTCAGGCAGCTCATCACACCTCAGACCACAGTTTAGCCATCAGTCCTCAATCAGCTCGGAGGGCACAGAAACATGTTCTAAAGCTGGGAACTTTTCAGTTCCATTTATACTCTACTACAATTCTATATCACTTTCTGAAATAATTACCTTTTTATCCATTGATTTTCCATCAAACTCTCGGAAATGTATTTTCTCCACGTTAATACAATATTCCATTATATTTTCATTCTTAAAATTTCTCCTAGAATTTAAGCATATGCATACTAAATACTAAGTAAAGGTTACTTTGTGTAGTACAGGAATTAGGTGAGTTATCATCTGAGGTCTATCCTGAGACTATTTAGCACTCTAAAAATACTCAGAACTTGCATTACTTGAGAGAAACATAATGGCAGCTTGTTTCTGTTTGTGATTAAAAAAATCAAGTGCAATATCTGTTCATATCTCTCCATATGAAAGAGAGAAATCCATCCATAATGGAAGGATTCAATGAATGCCTTTTTATTATGTGTAACATGAATCCAAGAGATGTTCAGGTGAGGCACACGTGTATTCACATAACAGAACTTAAAGATTGTATTTGGTGGGGGAAAAGGAGAACACATTGCAAGTAAAATATTTAAGTACAGTGCTTAAAATGTTCAATTTTTTAGAGCACTAAACATTTTTTAAGTACAAGATAAATAACTTAAAATTATTAAAAATCAAAAGCTGGATATTTGTTTTAAATCATAAAATTTATTGGCACCAGGTGACTGCCCATAAATGAGCTCCATTTTAACCAAGCTGACTGATTCTCCCTTTCCACCCCGTTATTATGCTTCCAGTTTGGGAACACTGGTAATAAAATACTATTCCAAATTCTGGGAAGTAACCAAGAGACAAGAAAGCAGTTTTTTGCACAATTCTGACTCTGTGTTGAACATAGAACAGGAGGGACAAAGCAGGTCAGTGTCATAATGCTGGCACCCTAACATGGAATGACATTTTGGCTGCAAACTTCCACCAAGGCCATAGCACTGAAAAAAAAATGTATAGTTAAGTAAGATGCTTCTGAGAAGTCAGGAGTGTTATAGCTAAAAAATGGTAACAGGGCCAATTACCAAGATTGACAGACTCTGTCCTTTGGATTAACCCCGTTTCCAGTGGTTTGTGAATTTGCCAAACTTTAGTTTGTTTCTGTAAGAGGTTCCTGTTTAAAGTTATCTTTGTACATCCTCTTCATTCTGGAAGAGAGCTCCAGCAGGGATGATGGTACCTGTTCCTGCCCCCCCTGGATTTATAACGCCCCTTGGGTATTCTGTCTAGCCTGAGAAATCTGTTCTGGGTGGTAGGGGAGAGATGGCATTAAAATTTGTGGCAAATTGCTGTTGTAAAACAGGCACGTGTTTTGTGCGACACATTATTTATTGATAAGGATTTTATGTGTTTTCCAGCACAAGCATAATAGCCACATTGGAGGAAATAGAAAAATAGGTTCTTTGTTACAAGATTTTGGACTTGGTTGGCAGCAGCAATAATCACTCCAAGCAAGTAACAGTTGTACTTTATGGCTTGTTTGTTAGTTTTATCCCCTCTGCTTCATCTCAGATATACAAAAAATTACAAAGCGGTTATTAACTGGCTGGCTACAACACGTGTCAAGGGGTTTATACTCAAAAAGCTTGCACTAGATAATTTCCTTTTTGTTCCCTATTTACAGCATATCTTGAATTTGTTTTATGATGTTTTGTTGCTTATAAGACCTAATTTATTGCAGCAGTGAATACTGGAATAGCATGACAGGGATGAAAGCAGTAGAATCTAACAGATTTATTTGTACCAAACCAAGGATGTAATAAACTATTCAAATGAGTTTTTACATTGCTTATGAACTTTGTGAAGTTGAAGTGAAATATTCCCCTCAGAAATTACACGGATTGTGTCAGTAAGATGGAATAATGTTTTTATACTTTATCCATAAGTGTTAATGAGACTGAATTTTGAAATAAATGCCTAGAGAATGTAATAATAGAAAATGAGAAAAATGTAGATTAGGACTGAGAAAAAAAAAAAGAATATTTATTAACTGAAGCAAAGATTTAATGTACAAGGACTTTTGATTTAAATATGATTACTTAATTTTCACATTTGATCTTGCCCACAAATAGTTTAAAATTTCTAATTTAGAATTAAAAAAATTAAAATAGTTTTAAAATTTTTACTAGTGAAGATTCTGAATGCCAGATACCGATCTAGGTTAGGGATGGACCTGCTGGAAAGCACTTCAGAGGAGAAGGATCTGGGGTCCTGGTGGGCAGTACACTCTCCAGCAGTTCCCCGTCTCTCTTGAACTGGGGAGCCCAGAACTGGACTCAGGATTCCAGTTGTGGCCTCCCCAGTGCAGAGCAGAGGGGGAGAATGACCTCCCTCCACTTTCTGGCCACACTCTTCCCTACGCAGCCCAGGATCCCATTAGTCCTCTTGGCCACAAGGCTCATCACTGCCCAGCTGCCTCGAGGTGGTATAACTACTTCACCACCTCACCTGTGCTTTAAGGATTGATGCTCCCACTGGGTGGATTAAGACCTTTTCAGATATGCCAGAGACATACTTAGTCTGTGAAAGTAATCTCCTGGTGATCTCTCTCTGACGCGCAAAAGAGTTAATATAAAAGGCACTGCCTTATTACCAGAGCCAGCCCTTCGTTTTGCCTTTCGGATTAACATTAACCTGATCAGTATTTTACACTGACAATTAAGCTGAGCATACTACTGAGACATTGCTGTAGTTTAAAGAAATATTTACAACTTGCTTGATGAGCCTGTGTTCATCAGCAATTTTATAGGCTTCTCTTGCTGGAGTGTAGGATTTTTACCAGTGACAGAACAGAAGCAGCAGTTTGGGTGTAGGTGATAAAATTCAGGCAGAGAAATGTGAATTCTACAGTATTGCTCCTGGTTTCATCATGCTAGGTCTGTAACATGCAGCCAAAAGTTGGCTGTGGCATCGCACAATTCGGCCTCGCAAACCCTCAGCGGGAGCACCAGACCCTCCTACACATCTGGCATTTCAGTCTGTGAGTACCAATTTGGCCAATCATCCTACCAATAAAGGTCGGGTGTTTGGCCCAGCAAAGCAGCTGCGATTTCCTGTTCTGAAAAGAAAATTCCATTTTCCCCAGAAAGGTAGGCAGGAAAAGCCTACCTAAAATAACTGTTTTTCATGGAAATAATCACTTCCTTACAAAGAAAAAAAAAATTAATGTGCAAGATGTTGTTATGTGTTTCCGTCTTATATAATAGTCTATTTATCAGCCATCAATACAAGGAAAGAAAAGGTCAGGGTTGGAGTTATAAGACTCAAAGCAAGGAGTTTGGTTATTAT
Source organism: Scolopax mira (assembly GCA_004320125.1). Lineage (NCBI taxonomy): Eukaryota > Metazoa > Chordata > Aves > Charadriiformes > Scolopacidae > Scolopax > Scolopax mira. The sequence goes on from BJBW01015370.1 coordinate 5,631, forward strand.
TTATTATTTTTAAAAGTTATTTATTTTGACTCTTTCTAGGAATTGGTTTGTGGATTAGCCAGGTAACTTTATCTCTGTTTCACTTCTTTTAGCAAAATGATAGTGGGATTTTTAAGGTTTACTTTATTTGTGGAGGTAAGCTCAAATAAAAAATTTCTTTTCCTGCTTTAACTGAAATTGAAAAGCAGATAATACCCTGACAGTGTGTTGGGGCTTGGGATTGATTTTGGTTTTTTGTTTCGTTGTTTTTAAAACAGGGGGAGGGAGAAGGTTTTGGTGGCATTTTTAAACTTTTTTTTTTTTTAACGTAGCAAAGGTCAGTGTAGACAATTCTGAGGATGCTGAGTTATGCTTGCTTAGGAAAGCATAAAAGAAAAAGCACAAATACAGAGTAATCTTTTTCTTTGTTGTGTCCTTTCAGCTTCCAGCAGTCAAAAATTGAATCTTGTCAAGGCTGAATACAGACCATCTTGCCTTATACCCTGTGGTAGATTTTTCTTCTTTTCCCTGAGTTTGTCAAATGCTTGTTTGAACCTTGTTTAAGCTTCTGGCCTCAGGAAAACATCAGGTGGCAACAAGTTTGACAGTTCAATTATGCACTCTGTGTAAAACCAAAAACCCAAAAGCCCACTTCTGGTTTGTTTGTAGGCAGCTGTTTAACACTTTATGAGTGCCCTCATCTTCATGCAATGAAGCAATGGTGGTAAAAGCAATGGATAATCTTACAGTGGCCCTCACTCCTACATTGCTCTGGATTTGCTTCTTTTCTAAGAAACAAAATCTGTTTTCTTGTACAGAAGCGGAGGTAGCTCTGATTATCCATGTGAAATACCTCTGACTATCCTTTCCACCTCTTTCTGTGTCTTCCTTATCATACCCCTTTGGTTTTCCAAAAAAAAAAAGACACATACTGGCCGGGGTTTGTCAGTGGGACAACTGGCAGGGAAACACAGGCAGAAGGTGACTTCAGTGACTCAGTGAGAATTACGTAGAGAAAAAAAAAAAAAAAAAAGACTTTTAGAGTGACAATAGCTTTACATCATTGTTACTTTTGAGGAAGTGAATAAATAATGCTTTGTTTTAAAAACACTGTTTCTGAGTTGTTTTAATCTACCCATAAATCTGTAGCAATTTCTTTAGGTGCCAAACACTTGTGGGCCACTGAGTTACAACAGACAGGGAAAAGCAATCAAGAGGTGAAAAATAACTGTAGTTACAGTAGGTTCAGGAAACCAGAGCTGTTATCTCAGGGACTAAGAGAATCTCCTCGATGTCAAAAAGGTCTGTTAGATCTGTAACACGGTGCAGAGTTACACACTACGTAGGTATAATATAAAATAACCGATTGGTTAAAAATCGGTGAAAGGAACCCATGCTAAATTAAACAAAGAATTTGCTCTGATTTTAATTTTCTGCCTATAAATGCATCAGAACGACAGATTGTGCCTTGGGTATTGGCTGGTCTACGCTTTTCTGTGTATCTTGCTTTGAAAAGCACTTAATAGATTTACATCAATCTGTGAAACAAAGTGCATCCAGGGTAGGAGCTTGGATGCTAAACTGAAAGCAGGTGCAGTCAGAAACAGAGGTGATATCAAGCTCTGAAAAATATTTGTGCAATGGGAATCCTGACGGTCTGCTTCATGTGGTGTGGTGATTTGTGTCATAAAATGGTATGAGTCCCAGATATGTTACTGCTTACCTTTATGAGAATGGGGTTTTACCATCTCCATCTGTCTCCCAAACAGCGCAAATACGGTGCAGTGTGTTTAAAGAGAGCTCTGTTTTAATTTGGTTAATCAGTCCTTGCTCTGAGCTCAACTTTCTGCATGGTCAGAAATCGTATTTTCTGCTGGAACGCAAAAGGCCCTTCTGTTTTGTAGCACAATCGCACGTTGCAATAGCACTTTAAAAGAATAATTTCTCCTGTATCACGTGTCAAACCAAATAGCTGAGTCATATCCTCATTATTAAAATGGCAAACAAACAAAATCTGAATGTATTTCCTTTTCTGCCAAACCCTAGCCTGTTTTCATGTAAATTACTGTATGCAGGGGCAATAGACAAAGGCTTTTGATGCAGTATATCAATTAAATCTTGCCTTGTACTTCAGCCCTTCATTCAGTTCTGAGCTAGAAGTGATTTTACGTAGTTTAAGGCCAGAGGAAACAGAGAATCTGCACTGAGTTTTTGTATATGATTATATACTATTATAGTGCATGTATTGTGTTCTGTATAATGATGTATATCGTTATACTTATTAGAAAGTACATTACTATAACATAGTGTAGTCTGTCATTGTGTAATGTTAGGCTGTTAGATTTTGTCCACCTTCCCTTCCACTGAGACCACCAGGTTCTGTTACACATGAGGAAAAGTACCTGAAGGAGCAGCTCAGGACTTTTATTTATGGAAAAAGTGAATCTTTCCAACCAACTTGATCAGAGACCAAGAATCAAGAAGGGGGGGAGAATTCCTGTTTGTTACTAAACCTGGCATTTTTAACTTCTGCATTATGTGATGCACCTGAGAGGTTTCTCTCTACTGGCATAACCTGACTGGTGTCCTGTTTCTAAGGGTGGCAGATTTTTTGTCGCTCACACGGATTTCTAGGGAAAATAGTTACAAGGGTAGGAAAGAATGCATCTGCCTGGCATTGTATTGGGGCCAGGAAAACTTCTTGACCCTTCCAAGCGACTTATGCACTTCTTCTTTAGGTATGTATTGAGCATCATGGGAATAATCTAGGCAGTTCTGTCCCCCCAGAAATTGTGAAGAGGAAATTGGGGGAGAATTTATAGATTCACGGATTCTGAGACTGCAAAGTACAACTATTTACATCTAGCCCCAGCTCTATAGGCAGCAGAATTTCTTCCAAAAACTATGCTAAATATATGCTTTGGAGAGATATCAAATCTCACTTCAAGTGCTCCGGATGATCTGGAGCTCATCATCTTCCTTCTAAACTTTAATTACCCTTACTGGTAGGAAGCTATGTCTGTTTTCAAGGTTGGTGCTTTTTAGCCCCTAAATTCAGTTTCTAGTCATTAGTTCTGTGTCTTTGCCAAATTAAAAGCAGCAGCTCCTCTTTCCAGCTATCGGTTCTCCCTTTGGGCCTCCAGAGAGACAGGGAGTCAAAGAAATCAGATGTTTCCTCAAACCAGTTCTTCAGTAAACAGGGTATTGTTATGAAGCCTTTTTTCATAAGGTTCTTTTTTTCATTATTTGACTGCTTTTTCATGTCAACTGTTGAATCTTGACCCTGGAGTCAGAAGAGCCATGTAGATTTGTGATAGTAATTTAGTCACATCAGATGGCATAAATAAAACTTTAGTTTTCATTGACAATACAGAACTGAAAAATAAGTTAAACATCTCAGTGTTTCCTGTAACAGTCTTTACAACCTCACTTAGCAACATAACTCTGTTTCACTAAACAGCATGACTCTGACCTACCTTTTGGAGTGGGGTAGGGGAGAATGGAAGGGAGCAATCATATTGTATTTCCAAATGCCTGTATGTTGCTCTTTATCATATTGATCACTCATTTCACCGATACCTTTATCTTCCATTATTAGTCACCAAAATTAAAAAAATACTTGTTCATGATTCTTACTGTCGTTTTGCTGTTGGTTTTATTCTGACATAAGCATTTAACCTAAAGAGCTTATTGCCCTTTCCATGGGTAATATATGTTCTATGTTTTTAATATCTATGGCATTTGGGGTATGCAGGCAGCTCACGGGGTGCTCTTCAATGGCTCCCCATCGATGACCCTTAACAAATGCTGAATGCATTCCTGATACAAAATTGCAGAAAACATATCAAGATCACTGTGGACCTAGGCATCAGCTAGTTTTCAAGTTGAGCCTACAATGTCAGGATAGTTTCTCTACTGACTTGTTCTACACTGAACAAAAAAAAGAGAGGACATGAAAGGCTTCTCAAACTAGGGTCTGACTGCATTTTTGGAACATTCTGACTTCTTTTGTTAAGCCTGGGGAAAATAGTAAGAAAATTATTCAATTCCAAGCAGTATAATGCCATTTAAAGCTACCTGGTGTTCATGTAGTTTGTGGACAATGATTGGAACTGGTCAAGAAGCGGAATAACTAAATTACATCATACCAAAGCTTTTGTTGCAATTGATCAGAATGGAGTTCCACTGAATACAAATTCATCTGGTAACAGTGTAAACAGAGTGAGACCTCGGGATTATGTTTTATGACTTGCTTTCTTCTGTGTTGGATTTTTACCGTGGGCTGTGTATAGCAGGAGAGGATTTCCAGGTTTATGTGTATGAATAAGGGATAAAAGTGACTACATTGTATTCATAGACAGATGTCATAGCACTGATAAACAACCCAGAAGTCAGGGATATATTACAATTTTTTTTTTTCATGCTTTGAAGAGCACTCATTGTGCTCAGAGAAGCAGTCAACATTACAAAGAACAGCTCTGCAGATGGAAACAAGATTCCCTGAAAGACTTTAGATATTTTGGGGCTGAGATATTTCAGGGGAGAGTAACTAGTTGAATTAAAATCAGAGAAGCCATTTATTTTTTTCAAGGTTAAGTTAGAAAAGATGGAGCCTGATATTGCCATAAAGCATAGAAGTTAATAAAAATAACTTGTCTTGTCTCATTACTTTAATAGGGTTTGCTTAGGTATATTCTCCTTCTGTAAAACTGCTAGTTAAATTTATACATTGAAAGGCCATAAATACAAATTAGTGAACAACTAAACAGTCTATTTTCCAGTTAAAAAACAGGATTTGGAGTATTATGTCCGCAGGAGATTTCTGAGAGTGCTGCTCATGACATTTCATTTTCATGAAGTTCATGTGACTGGGATTAGGAACAGGCTCCTATTTCCTCCCTTACCAAAAAGGCCCCTGCAAAAAAATAGGGTACTTAATAGGAAAGAAAGTATAAACCCGTCCCCACACACACTTATCCCCTCTGTAATAGTCTGTATATTTACTTTATAAAAAGAATTCAAAATCAAATCAGAGGTAACGATTGCCTTTTTAGCTAAATTCTAACATTAATTAAATACTGAATGTTTACTCTTAAAAAATTTTATTATTGGCTTAGTGTGATAAATACACATTGCAGTGTATTAAGTTTCAGATACTTGGTGATTGCTTTACCATTTTTCTCTCTGACTTTCCATTGTTAGTTGATAGAATCCAGGAAAAGATGGAGTTTATGCAAAATCTTGCCTAACTTAAAACCAGGTCTTTATCTTCTTTTTAAATTTCTTTTTTTTAAATTTTAAGTGAAACATTCTGATATAATATAATAAGGGAGAAAATAATAAGAAATGTGTTTTTCACCTATTTACTTACAGAAATGAGGCTGATGCAGGTGTGGTGTCTATGTATCAGAACATTTGAAATAAAAAATTTCAAACAAATTGGAGGAGAATAGGCTTTAAAGATGCTGTCTACAAGCTACGTGAAAAAGGGTTTCTTGGTCAAGAGGAGCCTCAAGATAGTATCTTCATCAAGGAGAAGCAAAAATGTAACTTTTTGAGATAAACACTCCAGTTTGTGCATTTTAGCTTTCCCAAACAGCAGTAGTATCCAGAAGGGACTCCAAAGGTTATCTGGTGCGACCTCAATCCGTCATAGTAAATCCATCACACCGTCCTATGAGCCAAATAGCAAAGGCACTTGAGTACAGAAGTAAGATGGGTAGGTCATGGGCTGATGGCCAGGAAGGAGCCCAAAGTCATGTGGGCAGTGTGTTTTGGAAGGGGTGTTGAGGCCAAGGATGTGGGAATACTCCCTTGGCACTTTTATGGTGAAGATTCAGGTGGAAGTCAGTAAGGCTGGACTTAGTTCAGCAAAGCTCCATCGGGAGAAAAGGAAAGCAAATTTTATTTTTCTTCTGCTGGAGGGAATAATGAAGATTGCTTTTAGTTACCTTAAGGCAAGCGTGACTGTAAGCAGCAAATGCAATTTTGTACTAGAAGTACTAGATTTTATTAACTTTCCAGTTATTAGAATCTGATGGCTGAGGAGAAACTTTGGCAGTAAAATATTCCATTATGAGGGAAAAGTCTTGGTCATTTACTCTGAGACAAAATATATTTGAAAAAAATTAGCAGTATCAAGTTCCTTAAAAGTCTTATGATGATGACCTCTTGATGAGAGAGAACTTTTCAGCAATGCTTAATGCATACATGAGGGCATTAAAACCATTTTCTTTTACTGATTTTGGACGGACACAGGTCTGTTGAGGAAAGAAAGGCTGTTATTAGCCTCTGAGCCTCACAGACCACTTAACTGCCTGCAGGCATACCAATTAAGTGGAATTATCATCCCAATTAGCCATTGTCCCTTGCCAGTCAAAACTCATTTGGTTTAATTCAGCTCCCTAGGAAACATCCCAATTAACCAGATTTTCTAATTATCTGCGTCCTGATTAAGTGAAGTGTAGTAGTACAGCCTGCGTTAATAACGGAGCGTTTTCACATTGTTGCTTAAATGATTTCCCAAAATTTTGGTTTATGGGTAAAGTTGTCAGAAAATGAATGGTTTGGATTGGTGCTTTGGGTGGTGAAAGCTACCCTTGCTTCTAGATCACAAAAGATCTTTGCAGACTCACATGAGCTGAGATATGGGGCCAGAGTTTTAATATATTAATATGTATCCCTGCAGAATTAGGCAGGGAATTTATCTAGGTCTGTGACATGTGAATAAGCAAGAGGTTGAGTTACCTCTCTTGGTAATGTGTGATTGTGGTACTTCACATCAAATACGTGAAACAGGACAGTCAAAGTCATTAAGAGGTTCCACCTAAACATGATGAGGAACTTCTTCACTTTGAGGGTAGCAGAGCCCTGGAAGAGGCTGCCCAGGGAGGTGGTGGAGTCTCTTTCTCTGGAGAGTTTCAAACCCCACCTGGACACGTTCCTGTGGGACCTGCTCTGGGTGGACCTGCTTTGGCAGGGGATTGGACTAGATGATCTCCAGAGGTCCCTTCCAACTCCATATGAGTCTGTGATTCTGTGGGGGAACATTTGAAGAAAATAAGAGCCTCATTCATTTGATTAGATTGTATTGTGATTAGATTGTATTGTGATTAGAGTATATTGCCTCTGTAACGTTATATGGCCAAGTCTACTAATTATGATATGATGATTTCTATCCAAGAATCTCAAATCTTGGCTACACAGGAACATTTAGGGAAGGAGATAGAGGTGAATCAATTACAGGTATAGAGTGAAGTTCCCCTATGGATTTCTTCTAAATCAGGAATAAAGGAGCTGAATACAGTTCTGGACCCAGATATTTTCTGTGCCTTGTCATGAAATCTTAATTGATTCGCCTCAACTTTCTTGTCAAAAAAACCCCAAACCCTTTCTGCAGCCTTGTATGACTGCAGTTACCCTCACCGACTTGCTTGACGTGGGCTTAAAATCAAGCAAATTCAGTCTTCAGTTCTGAAAAGGTGATCAGAGGCTGGGGGGAATTCATCACTGTCCCTCTTTCGGCAGAGCTATGACCTAAAATGGCCAGCACATGATATATACACACACCCAGAGCTTTTAAGCAGTACAGAGGTTTTCACAGGGACTATTTGTAATCCCATACGTTAAATCGTTTGTCATTTACAAAAAGCAAGGTTCTAGCGCATAAACCCACAACCGCTTTCATTCTCAGGAATGTGTGGTGGGTACCAGGAGGCCTCAGCAGGTGGAAAGCAGCTCTCCTGGATGCCCGAGGGAGCTCTGCTACTTTCAGCAGCTCTAACCCTTCCACTTTTTGAATTAATTTTTTTATTTTTAACATCTACTTTTACAGCAAACTGACCATGACCATGAATCAAGTCAGCACAGGGAGCCTCATATACAAGAATTAGGCCCTGCGCTAACCCAGGAAAAGGCAATTTATCAATCCTAAAATATTAAAAGTATAGCATACAGCAAAGGGACATTATTGTGCAAAAATGATAACCAAAACAATCAGGAAGTAAGCAGACTCACACAAAAAAAAAAGATAAAAAGCCTGTTTTTATCTTTTCTGGGTGGCTTAGGTATCTCTATTTATGTTTTAATCAGATAAAAGCAGTAGTGAAAGAGAAAAGAAAATGTCAGTAGCTTGATTGCTTTCACAGTTTTTACTGTGGGAGATATTAAAAACATTAACAGTAGATGGTATCGTAAGAGGTGTCTGATAACTTATAATTCTCTCCAGCCAGTTGGGAATGAAAAAGCTTGAAAATGTTTCCCAAGTGAAAAATTTTTCTGTCACAATGAAATTTTCATTTTCTGTCTTTTATGCTGTGACTTTCCTGTCATACCCTCTTGGGATGTATTGAGTAAGGCAATATTAAAAAAAAAATAATAATTCTCTAGAGTGCTCCTTCAGCAGCTGCACTCTCATCATTCTCTCCAAGCTGAGATGAAATATTTTCATTCATATTTATTCTTGAGGTTTCTCAGCTCTCAAAATTTGCTTAAGTTTTTAAGTTACTCAAACCCTAGATAACATGCAAAATCCAAATTGGAAATCAGCACACTTTGATTAAAGATTATGGATTGTACATATATCATCCTCAGAAGTGAGGGATCAATGTTCAGCTGGTATCTACCCTTTTATTTTTTGAAGACTGATGAAAAAAGTAAAATTAACTTAATGTTCTGTTTACGGGATGCGTTGTAGTTATATTGATGACAATGATTGAAGGCATGAATTCCAAAAAATAAAATCACCAAAGCCATAATTTTATGAATTAACCTGCCAGGTACCCATATCCTTATGGACATAGTATCTGCATGCAAACTGCAAGGCAACTTAAGACAGAAATCTTTCTTTTAGCTACATGCACATAATTTATCATAGGAAAAAAAAATTAAAAAGCACTTTAGCTTTTTTAATTAAGGGTTGGTTTTTTTTGTGTCCAGAGCCACTGCAAATTTGATTATTGTTCGTATGGGAAAAGTGTAGAAATGTGGTATTTTGCAATTTTTTTCTTCTCACTGCTATGTTGGTTGTTAGAGCACATCACTTTTCAAAAGTCCTGGGTCTTCCGAGCTTTCTAGCTGCCAAGTTCTGTACTAATTGCCAAAACTCAAGGGAAATAGCAGAAAAGCCTTTGAAGGATAAAGCATAATGATTGAAATGGAAACTTCTGAAGTTATGACAGAGGAGTACCAGCGCTCTAGGAGGAAAGCCTTATAGAAACCTGCAGTTTTTCCTGATTTGAATTACTTTCAGTTTTTTTCTTTGAGTAATACCATCAATAGGAAAGCATTCAGCATGAAAACTAACTTGTTAATTATAACTTTGTGGGATTTAGAGACAGAAGAGAGTAATTCAGGTAATCTGTATCCCCCTGTTACTGCTGACTTGTTCTTGTGAAAACTATCTGCATGCCTTGTGAAAGGACCCTTAAAAATAGTATCGAGAAAAATCAGAATTATAGACATTAAATTTGTTGTGGTTTTTTGTTTGTTTTGGCTGTAGCTTGTGAAAATATTGTTGCATTTAAGTAACAAAAGAAATTCAAGTTAAAAAATATTGCTATATTCACCTCTCTAAACAGAAGAGTCCAGCTGTGCGAAGTCATACCTCATAAGATAGCTGCTCCATTCCCTGGTTCATCTTAGTTACCTTTCTTTGTGCCATCTCTCCATTAGATCTCTTCCATTCTCTAGTTTTCTAGCTTCTGTGTAACTCCACTACCTCCATCCTGAGAGGGGCAGACCAGAATCTCAGTTGTACACAGGATTTTACACAAGTAGTAAAATGAACTGTCTTGTTCTCAGTACCCTTTTTGATGATTCCTGAAGCTTTTCCACTGTCATTTTGTATTGAACTGTTTGGGATATTAGGGTTGATGTTTTCACTCCTTAATCTGGGGTATTTTTAACCTCATTAACCACTGAATTCACTATGAAGTGTTTTGAGAAAATTCTGTTCATTGTATCAAGGATCTCATTGACTTTGATTGCAGTTCTGATTGCTGCTTGACATTTAGCAGGTTTGGGAACTGAATGCTAAGAACATGAGTTGCCAAAGCTGACTTGCCCAGTCTCACTGATTGGTCTCTCCCATCTTCTCCTCTCTCATTCACTGTAGAGTTTCTAACTTTTGTAGTTGGTACAACTGTTCTACAAGCAATATTTTTCAGTACCCAGTGTAGTTTGAGCACTATTAAAGCCATTCAGTGACTGACAAGGGCTCTTGTTGAAAAGCCCTTTCTTCCACCCTATCTGTGGACATACTACAATTATTTATAAATTAAAATTATTTATAAAAGCATAGATTGTCAGAGTAGTGCAGGAAATCAAATGTATTGCATAGGAATATAGGCCAATACTTTTCTTGTCTTTCAATTGTACCTCAAAAATGCATGTAGAAATTAAATCAGACTGCTAGTTAATTAATACAGAGCTTTTGTCTGCCAATTTTCCAGAATGCATTAGCAGCCTATTTTTACTTTTGGGATTAAATATTTTACTTTCTTAAATACATATTAATATTAGTGTCAGCAAATTTAGAGTCCTGTAAAATTCTTATATCTCCCATTTCAGACTATAGTGGACATATGAAAGTCACTCCATACTTTTTATTTAAGATGTTGCCAAAACCTTGCTGGCAGCTGTGAAATCCCTTGGGGATAACTGAATCAAGTAATTGTCAGAATTAACTGTAGGATTGTGCGGTTCTTTGTGTCAGTAAGTCACTGTTCTCCACTCTTTATTCTTTGGAAATTCTTAAATAAATTTTAAATCATTGAATGTATTCATAGTTATTAAACTATTTAGAGAAAATGAAAAGAAATCTAATTTCTCTTTTCTCAGTTTAGTACGACTAATATTCGCACATGCTTGTATGCTGTAAACCTGCCATGTTTGGAGACCTTCACCCCCAGCTGCTTGTAGAGAAGCTTTGAGTGTTGTATAGTAGTCCAGAAATACAGATAGGTATTTCATTAGTCTAATGAAATACCTTTGTTTCAGGCTTAGGGAAATTGAAAATATTCCCTGTATGAAAAGAAAAGGAAGTTCTAAGAGGACCATTAAGTCTAGAGTGTTGGTAGGATGCTCCTTCCACTCTGGACTTATTGTTGAATATATAAAAATTCCTGAAAGCATAAGCCAGAGTACAGGAATTCTCTAGTAAAAGGAATTTTTTATAAACTCTCTGACAAAGATAAGAGTTAACTTTTAGCTGATGTTGCTTCTTAAATACTGAGGTTAAAATGCATATCTAGAGAGTAGTTCTCAGTTTAGGGAATATTAAATTCTTACCTGCAGGTTGTATTAGTGCAACAGAAAGAGTAGGATGTGTCTAATCTCCTCCATACTGTTCTGCTCATCTCCTAGTGTACAGGTTGGTGATTCACATGAGCTTCTGGCAAATGACAAAATGTGGTTTTGAACTCCATCAAGCAGAGTTGATCTTAGACTCAGAGCAGAAGCTCCAACAGGGAAGCTGCCACCTCGGCTGTGGTGTTTTATCTTGCTGCTTTTTGGAGTTTAAGGAGAGCAACACTGAAGGTACATTTCATGAGATACCTGATGTTCTATGTGTGTACTGGGCATCTCTTGATATATACTAGACCAAGCCTCTCGAGGCACTGCCGTGAAGGTAGACCTGGTGCTCAAAAATCAAGCTGAAGAGCTCGTACCTTTTAAGCCTGTATTGGCTGAGAACGGTTGCCAGAAGAAAAATCTATATTCTGGCAAACTTTGGGGAAAAAAGTATAGGAAACCTATGAAGTTTTTTTGCCTTCAAGATCAGATAAATCTGAGCTGGAAAAAGTTCAGGATTGTAGTTACAACTTTTGAGTTAACTCTGCCTCTCTCTCAATTTTGGTGTCTATGGGTTTTGGTATTTAAGAATGCAAAAAAAGAAAAAGGCAGACTTGATCTTACATGTAGAAAAATCTTGGTTTATCATCTACAATTTATAAAGAGAAGGCAGACCTTGTAATACCCAAGTGTAGGTAACAACCCTACTCTTAAATTTTCCAGCTTTGCAAAGAAACTGTTTTGATCAATATTTTAATTTCACTTGGGCAGGATGGGGAAGAGATCTCAGCAGATGGTTGTCATGAACTCTATACCTCATTTTGGAATTAGGGTACAAAGCTATGCAGCTTGGCACTAACTACACAGCATAATTTTCCTGCATGTTCGTGCCAAAAGAAATCTGGCATGGAGAATATATTTTCTAATTATTTTCAGATTTTATTAACCACCATCAAGCCTGCTTAACCTGTGGTCGCTCTATCCATAACACTGTATGTTTCATAGTTTTACAAGGAATAAAAAAAAGTCAGTTATTATACAGCGGTGACCCAAATCACTATATCGGGTAACTTAATTAGAATGATCAGTAATTTTTCTTGCTACTGCTATTGCCTGGTGGTGAGTCTGAGTGAAATGGTCGTGCTTAAATTACAAGTGCTTAAATTCTCTTTTTGAGAAGAGAATTTAGGAGGCATACTAATACTCATAGGGAGAAAGTTGTCATTGTTAAGATTATTTAAATAAAACTCTTCTTATTTTTGTAACATTTCTGTTTTAATGGGGAAATAATTCCTCACTGTATATTAATGTGAAGGTAGAAAGGTAGTATCACCAGCAGAAACTCTTCCCCATCCGTTGTCCCTGTCATCCATTGGCTTGGTATACACAGTATCCTAACAAGTAGTTTCATTTCATCCTAACTCTGAAATGAATAAAAAACCAAACTACTATGCAAGTCAGAAAGCATATAGGCCACAGGAGAAGTTCCTGAAAATCCATGCCTGCTTGTGTAATTAGTGCATTCCAAAGCTAACAACACGTTGTGTTCAGAAGTACCTCTGAAGTAAGGATAAAATCCCTCCGAAAGAGATTAGGTAGATGTAGAAAAGGATTGAGCACCCACAAAAGCCAGGAGCTTCTTGCTTACTCTGTCTTATCTGTGAACAAAGGATTTTCAAATGAGACAAACAGTATGCATAACATTGCAATATCAAAGGCATGATAAAAATAATGAATAGAACCTCAACAGAGAAATTGGAATGTCTGTGCTTCAGACCATAAAAACAAAGGCTGTTGACAAGCTCTTCTATGACATAATAGTAACAAAACAGGTGGAGTTGATTCCTCTCCATGTCCTAGCACCAAACTCCTGTCTTCTTTTCCACAATTCATTAAAGACAGTTAATGAGCAAGTGCTGTGTGGCAGCATTCCCACCACCACTGACCCCCCTTTGCCAGAGGAGGAGGGGAAGCTCAGGGTGATGGTCTCACCCCCAGCTGATACCCATTCTGCTGTTAGAAACACTTCCTCCTCCTAGGTTTTGGTGTTTAATAGTATATATCCTCAACTTCTTTGGCCTCCGACTGGAGTTCTTAATACAAGGAGTTGATGGCTTCATAGAAGAGAGACTAATAAGGCTATCAAACCTGAATTTGTTTCATCCTTTATTGTATATCATACGCAGACATAACTGGAAGCGTAAGATATGCCATTAAAAGTAGCACTCTACTTTGAATTTGTCTCTTGAACTCAGCTTTGTAACTCAGTCACTCATCTCTCTTTGGAATCGTTTGAAATATCAATTTGGATTCAAATGTCTCAAAACTTTTTTCCCCCGATTCTTTGTTCCTTTAAAAAATGGTTAACACATAACTTTGTTTAAAAAGAAAATGCAGAACTGTAGAAAAGAGGATGGACATTTCTGTGAAAAATTATATTTCATGTCTGCATCGAGATGCTAGATACACTCTTTTCCTTATTCTTGAAAAAGAAATTTTGGTATGTTCAACTTTGTGATACACATGACTGATGGGTGATGTGTGAGTCGGGCCACAGCCTCCCAGAGCTCAGCAATATGAGAACTGGAAGAGTTTCCCTGTAAAGCTTGAGTCTGGAAACACAGGTTGGCGTTAAGACCTACTGACAGGATAATGGAAACCAGGGAGTAAAAGTCCAAGAGAGCAAGCACTGCTTGCCATTTTCTGTTGGATCCAAACGAAACTTTATGTGCTTTGTAAACTGATATTTTAACTGATAAGATTGAATGAATAAGAGGAAAAATGAGCCCTTTATGATTATTATCTTTTTATTCAGGGCCAGGGGAAATAATTTATAAATAATGTACCTGCCCTTTACACTGTTATTCACATTTATGAAAGCTCCACTGGCTGTTCTGCAATTATTCTAATGATATCTTTGACCCAGTGTTCAACACAGCAAGTCTGATACTTAAACTGTGTGTCTTCAAGTAGGTTCCTGTTTCCAGTCTTTTAGTATTTACTTTTGTAAGTATGCTAAAATGGGAAAAGAAAATAAGACTACAGTGGTAATTTGTAGAAATAAATAATGTATTTTGCATAGTGATTTGTACATATGTTTCAGATTTCCTTCCATATGTACATGTGTGTACGTATTTGTACATATTTTTCAACTTTTTTCAACATAGTTTATGTTTTCTTTTGGGAAGGGACAGGGACAGATACTTTGTATGTGGGACAGTCCCACAGAGCTTCTGTATCATCTGACAAGCAAGTTTTTTACAGATTAAGGGGTTGCTAATGGTTGTTTTAGCTCTTTTAGTCCTGTTGACTAAGTGTGTCCTTCATAAAGAAAAATCAGCTCCTTGTGAACTTGTAGGTGAGTTCCCAGACGCCTGTGAACTTGTAGTCAAGCATTAGGGAAGGGTAAGAATTCAGAATTCCTGCTTTTGATTCCCTGTATAACCTTATGGAAGATAAGTAACATTGATGCAACTTGATACCTGATTAGGAAAATGAGCATAATCATACTTAATTACCGTGCCTATTTCATAGGGGAATATGAAGATGAATTAGGTATAAGAGCTTGGAATACAAAAAGCTTTGTAAGTGGATAATATCATCCACTTGTTCAGTCTGTTGACCTCAACTGATAATGAAGATGCTACAACAAATAAAGATATGAGAAAGATTTGTGTTAAGTAATGATTTCTCTACTATAACGGGCCTTAACAAGTGTGCCTTTGCTGCGGCCAGTATTTGTTTGACAGTTCTTGATTTTGTGGAGACTTTGTTCCTTATGTCTTGTTTATTTGCTCGTGATGTTTTGTACACCATCTGTTTCTTCCCTCTCTGCTGTTTCTCTGTTCATAAGATCATAATTTGTGTTCAGCCTAAATATGTGTGTATACTCTTTGTCTAGTTTTTTAAATAGCTCGGCTTTTTGATTAGCACAGACCTTAAGTGCCTGCCCTTACTTTGACCTTCAGACAAATGGCCAGATTTCACTTTTGTTTTCACTTATTGTAAATCCTAAATAACTCTATTGGATGTAATGCAATTCCAGTATGTGCTGCTATAAATGGCAGGATAGTTGAACCGAGGAGATGCAGGCCACACGCCCTTCCCATCTGGCCGTAGGAAAGATGGATGTGGGGCAGTTTGGGAAGAGCTCTAATTCCTTTCTTTGCTGCACAGAGCTCCCAGTCCCAGTGCTGGTCACGGCCATGGACACCACCATGCTGCTGTGATTGCAGGGAGCTGCAGAGGATGAGCTGACAAAACAGGAGTCTACCTCCCCCATTTTACTACAGAGTTCTTTGTTTGGAAATTCTTCCTCACTTTCAGCTTTAACCCTACCCTACCATGGCTCAGCATGATGGTGTTTCATGTACCCTCCTGTCCTTTTGCCATCCTTTTAGCCTGGCTTCTTGGACGCTCATGCATCCATGTCACAGAATCCCATGGGGTTGGAAGGGACCTCTGGAGATCATCTGGTCCAACCCCCTGCCAAAGCAGGTCCAGCCAGAGCAGGTCCCACAGGAACGTGTCCAGGCGGGTTTTGAATGTCTCCGGAGAAGGAGACTCCACCACCTCCCTGCATCTCCTAGTTGCATACTTGTTAGCAATACCAGTGCCACCAGTCCCTTTAATGTCTTCAGAGAAGGTTTTCTGAATGAGAACTCCAAGATAACAATTGCCTCGTTTTCTTGGGAAGAGGAGGCTGCACTTGTGTTCTCTAAGTAGTCAGACCAGCACAAAGCATGCAACTTTACAAGCAACATCAGCTGCTCCATGCCTGGGTCATGCAGGCTCCTGTCATTGTCAGAAGAAGTGATGTGCTCTAAAGAATGGGGAAAGAACAATGAGTCTCCTCAAATTTGTGCTGAGATAAGCATTTAAGGTATAGCTTGTTTCTTAAGATGTCAGAAACCCTGCAGGACAGCAGAATTTGTGGGAGGGCAGGGAAGCAGATGCCGTAACAGCACATTTTTGCACTAGAAAATAAACTTGTAGGTTACTTAGTTTAGTCACAGAGCTGTGAGAGGGAAGTGCTTGAGAAGTTCTGGGAAGCCAACTTGGTCTCAGGAGCCTGCTTCTCTTGGAGGCCAGCGCCACTTTCCCATCCACCCCAGCATTCCTCGACTAATGGGAATAAAAAGTGAGAGGCAGGTTACAGCAGTTATAGCTGACAGTCTCTAGGTTTAGTGACAAGCTTAATAATAATAATTTTGCTCTTCATCTGATGCATTCAACGATTCTTTCTACTGTTGGTAATGCGTTTCAAAACAGTGATATAGCTAACCAAAAAGAGTTTTTCTCAATATGCAAAATTTCTTAGCAATGCAATTCAAAAATCTTTCAAATAAACATGGATTAAATAGAATAATTCAAGTAAACAGATATTAAATATGATATATTTGACATCAAGCAGAAACCATTCATGCACACAGTCAATGCAGGAACTCATTAAATATTGCTACTTACTATTCTGCTTAGGATTCAAGTTAATCAACTAGCAGAAGCATTTGAAACAAAAAATGAGCCGTGTCCGTGAGTTCAACTGGAGTTTGTGTTTAGTGATTCTAGCCCTCCAGGCAGGGAGGAAACAACAACATCTATCTTCTAATACCGTGTTGCTATATGAGGAGCAGAGCTGAGCACATACACTGCTCTGTGCTGGTTGTGGAAGAACCTCTAGCACATAATAAATGGGGAGCAGGAGATTGGAGGGTTGTGTCACCAGAGATATTGCAGGGTTATTTGCTGACAATTGTAAATGCATTACTCATAGTTTCACATACACAGTCCCTGGGGAATGGGAAAAATCAGAGCTGTCAGGTGATTGCACATGTTATTAATAAAAGGAGCAGATTACCCTGGGATTCTCTCTTTCTGATTTCCATAAATCTTCTCCATCCCTACAGATAATCCCCACCAAATTTTTGTTGTCTCTCCTTTCCCCAGTGAATAATCTTCAGTGGCTCCAGGCTAAATTCTTTCCTCTGTTCATACACGTGCAAATTTTTCCCACCCTGAATATGGTCCAGGACAAAGAAGTGGGAGAAACCTCAAGGAAGAAATTCAAGTCCTAGAAAAGTAGCTGTGTCAGGGTTTCCCACAAACAGAACAGAAGACAATCAAGTTAAAAGAAGACATACTAGTTTTTTTCCTCCAGATTTTCTTAACTGGATTTCTTATGAGCCTTTTGATGGGGGTGGGAAGGAAATCCTTGAATGACACAGTCTTCTCCACTGACGTGCCTCTGCAGCAATCAGATTACACTGTGAATTCTATCTTTACAGGGGAAAAAGCCTAGAAATGTTACATTTTCATTTCAAATAAGGAGTTATGACGCCAGAATTTCTTTGATGTTCCAGAGAATGATTACTGGAACTGGCACAGCCTGACTTAGTTACTAAAAGAAAGTTTAATAACTTCTGATAGGTTATTCTTCAAACTTGTGTTAAAGGCATTCAGATTGATTTTTGTTCGAAGAATTCACTGAAGTCAGACATCTCTTTTCCCTGATTTTACTTTCCTCAGATTTTTCTGCTAGGTAGAAAAATAAATGGCATTTGTAATGAAAAACAATCTTTAGCCTTCACTGTAGTACTGAATAGAAATACTTTCCTTACTATAGAATATGTAAGGAGCTTCTTCCCCACCCGTGTTTAATACAATGATGAATATTCCATCAGCCCCAGAATAAAAATGAAGAAACCTGTGGTTTAGGCTGCCTTGGGCTGAGCAGGCTCATTCAAAGGAAGGGCTCTACACTACAGCAGGACATAAATGTTTTGTAACTCTATCATGCTTCTTGTTCTATCATATTGTGGCAGTCTTCCTAAAACAATTATAAAATCTTTATAGTAAAGAGTGTATTTTGTCAGCTGATGAGGACGTAGCCATGAATGCAGACAATACTTGACTTCATTGTAACAAGCCCAATTGAGCAACAGAAACTATGATTATGGAACCTTTGTGATGATTTTCTGATCTTTGCTGAGTGGGTGCCAAAGCCCAAGAATGAGAGGGATTGCTTTTGCAGACTCTGATGTGATAAATGCATTTTTATTTGCTCCAGGTTAAATTGTGCATCTAAAACGTTGCTGTAAATAGCTCTGCCAAGGTCACTTTATGGCCGGTGCCCAGCAGACTTGTACATCACGTGAAAGTGTTCAGTAATTTAGACTTTATTTGAATTTTAGTAATTTGGCCTTTGAAAGCCTTCAAGTACCTTTCCTGTCAGGCTAATAGATTTAAAAGATCTGGATGAATGAGCAATCTAGTTGTGTTAGATGGCAAGCATGCTGTATGGCTGACACTTTTATACTGTCATAGAAGAAACTGCTAATTTTTGTTGTACTGAAGGAAAGCAAAAAATAAAAAAATAAAAACAAACACCAAAACTACCACAGGTGATTTATCAGTAAATACAAGACAAATCGGTCTGTTTTAAATAACTGTTTTAAATCTGTGATACCGTAAAGAACCAAATATCTGCTCTATCCTAAGGTCTCAAATCTACCCAAGGCTCTCTTGTCCAGTTCAGTTATAAACTGTCTTAGGTGATCTCTAAAAGACTTTGCTCCATCTTATTATTTCCCTGACTTCCTTATAGAAAACTCCTACAAATTTAGGTATTCATCGTGTTTGATGTTTTCCAGCTTAAAAACATCAATCTTGGCCTAGACTGAAGACGTGTAATATTCAATACTTTAGCCAAACATAATTGCTAGGAAATGTCCTCATGCTAAACTGCCATCAATTAGTACAACAGTGTCATCATGTGTATTTAATCATAGGTTGAAAATGCTAAAACGCTGAAGAAAATATCTTCCTTAAGTGTTTTATTATCTGAAGGCCTAAGTGGACATAAAGCGATGTAGGGTAAGAGGATAAAGCATCATTATCATGTTTTTATATTTAGGCTTGAGTGACACTGTAACAGCTGAATTTGTCTGATAAAAACCACATATTATTATATTTGATATGTTTTAAAATCATTACCATTTCATCCATCACATAGCACTTAATCTTTTATTTCACGAAATGAACAAAAAATCATTTTATTACAGAGTGGTTCACACAAATAAAAAATCCCTCCTTCTAGTGTAATTATGAGAGAAAGGAAAATCTGAGTATGTGATCCAGATGGAAGCCATTGCATTGAAATTTTCATTTTGGCTGGCAGTGTGTTTGAGATCTGTTTTCCTTTCACCCTAAAACCTTGATAAATCCTCAGCACAGGTGTATACCATGCTTAGAATGACACAGTGTGCCTGGGCAAAAATCCTGTGATATCATGCAAATTACATTACTTGTTTCTGTCTCAGCCTCTTTGGAGCTGGACTGCGCTGGTAATCGACCCTAGATACATAGGAATAATTTCAAATTAGGAACTGGTGAATTGGTTTGTTATTGCATCTTCTTGGTTTGTGCCCGATGAACGTGAAGTATATAAACAGTAATTTTATATCAGGTTTGGTACTTGCATTAAAATGAGAAGTACTGATAACGTATGATGATTTATATCTTACTTCTACTTCAAAAACCCTGTTTAATCACATAAGGGCCTTAAATGGGTGAGCATCTTTCCATAACTTATACATCTGGCGTATTAAGTTTGAGTGTTGCAGTACTTTGCTATCTTAATCCTGGAAATTCATTATCCAACATCTGTTTTAGAAGGCAGCCTGCAACAGCACCGGTGACAACTAGTTTCTGTAATTTCCACTGGAGTAATATATTGTATGTTCCACACCAGCACTCACTGTATAGCAAGCAAGTCAAATCATGGAGCTACACAGTAACCAAAAGAAGAGGAACTGCAAAATTTCACAGATAATTAAGCTATTCTGCCAGATTTCAGCAATGAAAGACAAAACCATTGACATTAATGGAGAAAAAAGAAGCTAACATTTCTCATAGGTTACTATGAAAATAAGGTTCTAGCACTGGATTTACTGTTATCCTGGTTATACTTGCCTAGAGGCTCAGAGCATTGACTTTACACTTAGACAGCAATCTATTTGTTGAATTTTACACAGAAAACATTGCATATATTTCTTCTGTTCCACTTTAACACACCAAAGTTTTCGTGTAAAGCAGGATTATAACCCTTAATTGCTGTAGAAGTCCATTTCACATTAATAAAACCGCTAAATATTTGGCAGTGCAGAGGATCAGTAAACTCATTTATATATTAACTGTCAGGGGGTATATTTGCTGTTAGAATGCATATCACTCGGGGAATGAAAAAACAAAATCCAAGGGTTTTATTTCCAGGAAACAAAGGGCATAATCCAGTGCTGAATATTTTTATTGTCTAATTTTCAAATTTAAGTGCATTCCTTAAACATGTGAGTTTACTTACACTGTCTTTCTCTTTTATGAGAATTTAATCTCATAAACCCCAGGGCTGGAAGGCTCAAATTCAATAGAATAATCTACCTCTGCTGCTAAGTAGGATTAGTTGCAGCCACCGGAACCTGAGAGTGCTCAGCACCTTGAGGTGTGATGAAGTCATTTGCCTCGGCCTTCTATGCTGAATTTAAATGCATAATGAGAGTACCTATGCAGATTTGGCATTAAAACAAATGGCAGATGTGGATAATTTCATTGAATTAAATATATTTCCATTTTAGTTAACTACTTTTCAGTTGAAATAATTGATCATTTGAATTATGAAAAAAAAGAGATGTACTAGTCTCAGTTAATTCCATTTAGAGCGCTCTTTCCTTTGACAAAACAATAGTGGTGAAGTCACTGTTATTTCTTTAGCATCCACTCGTATTTTCCATGATGAGGTGAATTATTATATCGAAAGATGAGGTATTTAGTTGTCCTAAACTTGAGACATTTAATTAAAATTAGGACATTTTAATTAAATTGAGTGGAAAAGTAGAAGGAACTTCTAGCACGGATTTCCATGCTTCTCAAAATCAATAATGCAGAACTGGATTAATTATGGTTAAATAATAACTTGGAACTAATGGGTTCACAATCACTATATTCCATTCCAAATACTTACGCTCTAAGTCTATATAAATTTTTAGTTGGAAAGCATGTAGTGTAAAGTGATGGCTATTTATTCCATTGTTGTTAAGATAGATTATCCAGCAGAATAGAAGATAGGTGAGGAACCGACAGTCAGTATATCATTCAGCTAATAATTTTGTGTTCATAGTGAGGCTTATTAGCGCCAGGTATTATTTTTAGGTAAAAATGAAGTTATCTTTTCAGTTATATGACTAAAAGCCCTGTATCTCCACAGCTTTTTGTCAAGGAAAAGCACTGAAATCAGTGGGATCTTTTTTCTTAGTCAAGATTATAGGGCTGATTTCAATCCCCACTATCCTAATTCAGACTGTGAATTTAAGAAAGCAGATTTATGTCCAGAATAATGTTAGCCATATTCCTAATTAATAATATTCCCTTAGGAGCCAGTCTACAATATATGCTGTATTTTCAATAGCTATACTTGTTTTCATACAAATTTAATAAGCAATTACAGAAACTTTTTGCTTTAGCTATTTAGGAAAGACTGAAGAATAAGTTTTAATAGAAAAGAGCAGTTAGCATTTGGCTTGGAAGAAGTTCTATGAGCGTTCCTTTCACACAGTTCTCACGTGTGCATTATCTGCTATTACCTAAGAGAAAGAAAGCAAGATTTCATCTCTGTGAATAAAAAAGAAAGTAACCTAATAATTCCTTTTTTGTGAATTTCAGACTCATATCATAGAATTAAATTTTTCTTTAATAAAGGGCCAGATTAATAGCTTCAAAGACACCTAGACATTTCAATGGGATTCAGTGATGGGCATTCATAATAAGCAGGGAGGACTGCCATATATGCACTTATAGGCCATTATTTGAATATTATACAAAATTAAAGCAAATGTAAAAAAGATGTCTTCAAGTACAGAACCGTATACATTGCAGTAGTTATGAAACTAGGTAGTGTCAGCCTTTTAAAATACTTTCAAATACTTTCAAAATACTTTGATGTCTATAACATATAATACTGTGAAACAGAGAGGAACCGAATGTGTATTTTCCAAGTCCATTTTACCCCCTTCTTCTCTTTTTGCTACCTGCTAATGAGCAGGAATTAGATGATATTCTGTTAAAAGAAAAAAAAATACAGAAAAAAGTGGTGGTAATTGTGTTAATATACCTGAAACCTTCTTTAATGCACACGGCAGAGCAGAACAGGAGACATTATAAATACAGATGCCATATCTACTGGTGGATAATCTTATTCACAAGGGTTTATGCAGTAACAAAATTATTCAAATTAAATAAAAACAGATATAGAACTGATAACATTTTTATCATGTTATATGTTAAGTTGCTGAGCTTGAACCTGACCATATTTTCAGGTATATCTGCCTGAATTAATTATAGCTCTTGCTCAGATTTATACACTTCATTTCTAATCTTTCATATACCATGTACTTTAAAAAGAGTGGAGAGATACTTGGGAATTAGTATAACTGTACTTGGTACACAGGGTAAGCTTTTCTTTCTAAATTATTTTCTTCCTCCTGTTACTGCTTGTCATTTCCTTAATCATCTTTCATTTTGTCTCAGATCTTATTCTGAAAAGACAACAACATCTCATACCTGATGCATACCTGCCTAATGGAATTATTAAATCACCTTTTTTAAACTTTCATACTTGAGAAAATATTTTTTGCTAATTTATTGAGCTTTCAATTTATTTTGTTTTTCCAATGGCATGATTTCAGCTTTTCTTATTTGATACGTTTCTTCCCTTTCCTTTCAGTGTTTTTTTCTTTATTTTTTTTCTATACTTGCACTGTTTCTCACTTGAAATTTGGCATAAATTGTTTTAATATTTTTAGTTTCCATGACAGTTCAGACAGTGACCCGAAGATTCAACAGCAGCATCTTGTCACTGTCTTTTTCTCATGCTTATTGGATTTAGTGTGGAGAGGGGGAGTCCTCGCATACCTTCTTTTGCTCTCCTGTGATTGTCCTCTGTATCGTTACACTGCCTATCCATAAATCTCTCAATACTGAAACTAATTTAGATTATAGCAGTTTGAGCCAAGCAGATTTAAGATATCTTTGATTCCAGCAGTGAAAATTGCTCCTGTATTTTTTACGATGCTATTACAGACCATCTTCCCAGCATGTTTTGTTTTATTTTTTTTCCCTTAGTAGGCAAAAAAATAAAAAATGTCTTGGCTCTGGGGAGGATGCACTATGCTGTTTAGTTTGGATTAGTCAGATTTCTGTCTAGAAGGAGTGCATGAGAAATACAGATACTGCATTTTCTGCCTCGACCTCTGACTAGGGAGAATGCCTGGGGCACTGCTGCCTCTCCAAAGCCAAGCCCTGATGGCAGCCTGAGGTTTCTGGAAGGAATTCCGTGCCTGCTGCTACAAACGAAGGAAAGCCTCCATCCTTTTGCTCACTGTCAGTCCAGTTTTGCCCCAATCTGTGCCATCAGTTTCTTCTCTGCCAAGCAGCTGTGCCAGGCAGTGGTGCTGCTGGTGGCAGGGCTGGTGCAGTGCTGTCAAGGGAGGGGACAGTGATACTCCAGTCAGAGCATCACTGATGCAGGTCGTCTTGTTTATTCTGAGCCTGCAAAAACCTACCTAGACACGGACTATGGCTAAACTGGCTGATCAAAGAGAGATCCTGAAGGGATCCACGTGCAGGATCTAGAGCAGAACCCACGTTTAGTCTGGAAAACTGCTTATTCTGGAAAAAGGAAGGACCAAACTCACAGGGCACGCTACTGTCCTCACAGGACTCTACTACCATCCTCTGTCAAGACAGAGTGAATCACCCTTCCACCAGCTCCTGCTCCCAGGATGTTTTAGCTGAGTCTGAATTTAAGATATTCTCTCTCTCCTGACTTAGAATCAGACCAGGGTTATTAACAGATTTCAGTAGATGTTAGTAGTATTATTAAGAACATTTCTGCTCTGCATTTGTAATAGACTTAGTGGTTGCCAGGAGAGTCCTTAATGCAAGGGCAGCTTGTGTTATCTTAACCCTGGATTGCAATAAGTCAAAAAAAAATACTAATGTCACTTTAAAAACTAATTCCTTTGTCACATATCGAGTTCGCTCCCAATGTACTTTGTGTGATCAACCTGTACAGAGTTGGGATTTTTAAAAGTTCTGAAATGATTCCAAAGCCACTGGAGACAAGTTCCAGAGAGAAAGATCTGGGGGTCCTGGTAGACAGCAAAATGACAATGGGCAAGCAGTGTGCTCTTGTGGCCAGGAAGGGCAATGGAATCCTGGGCTGCATAGGAAAAAGTGTGGCCAGTAGATTGAGGGAAATCATTCTCCCCCTCTGCTCTGCACTGGTGAGGCCATAACTGGAATCCTGCATCCAGTTCTGGGCTCCCCAGTTCAAGAGGGACAAGGAGCTGCTGGAAAGAGTCCAGTGAAGGGCAACAAAGATGATTCAAGGGTTGGAGCATCTCCCTTATGAAGAAAGGCTGAGAGAGCTGGGGCTCTTTAGCCTGGAGAAG
>BJBW01015371.1:5618-28765 GCA_004320125.1 Scolopax mira
GTGGTGCTGAGGGACATGGGTTAGTGGTGGTTTTGTCGGTGTTGTGTTGATAGTTGGCTCGATCTCTTCCAACCTCAATAATTCTAAGAACCAAAGTTTCATCCTAAACTCATTGCCTCTTTGTATGTTCAGCTGCTTCTAACACTTCTTCCTGTAGGACCCCCTTTTTCCCAGTCTGAGCTCCTACTGCCCTTGAGAGAAGTCGTGAATCTTCCAACGTCCCGAACAGAACAAACTGCAATTTTCATTCTTGATTCTTACATCTGGCAACAAGATGATTCAACAGAGAAAATAATTTCTCTCCCTGTGTCTTTTTTCTCAGTGTCTGATTTGCTTTTACAGCATACCATTGTCGGGGTGGAATTTATATGGATTGTGAGTGTTTTCCATTGCCAATGCAGGCAATGTAGGGAAGGCTGGAGCCTTTGCACTGTGCCCTCAGAAAAGAACTCTTTCCTCCTGTTAGGAACTACCTGGTAGCTCATGGGAAATGTTTTTCCTGTAAAGACATTTTTAATATCAATTAGTTGGTGACATGGCTGCTAGATGCCTGCGTGACATTTTCTTTAACTTACCAACTTCTCTTGTTTGACCTTACATTAATTACCATGAGGTAACTAACCTGAGTGACTTATTTTTTCCTTCTAAATGAGTTTTACATTCTGTGGAATGGGATTTTTGGATAACTGAAGGTTTCTTTTGCCTGAGAGCTAGGGCTGGAGTTTGGGAACTTATCTGTGGCAGGGATTTTATCTTCTGCATCTCAATGAGTCCTCATACATCGTGGGCAGCGACAGTGTGTAAATGACAGCGCAAATCAGCTCAAGGTGTTCTGAGGATCATCTTTTATATAGTACACTGCATTTAAGTCCTGGAGGTCTCTAGAACTGGCAAGCAAATACCAGAGAGGGATGCACTGACTAATTAGACGATATGCATTGCTCCCTTCATTACTAATGTAAAGGTTGTCTCTCAAATACAAAGCTGTAACTCTGCAGGGCATTACGTGAAGAAGCAAAACCAGAAGACTTGGCATTGCTGTTAGCATCATGAAAGGTCTCAGGTGACGATCTTGATCCATTTCTTAGATAGATAAATGGAAATCTTTCACGGATGGTGAAGCAGAATACGCCCTGTTTTACTGGGAAAGCTAGATACAGAAGAAAAAGTAGATATTTTCTTTGATGCTGCTAGCGTATAAAGAAGAATCCTGAACTAAGACCTTGTGCCTCTTTCTCATTTGCATTGCCCTGGGATTTGCAGGGAGGCATTCTCCAAGGCTCATATGCCACCAGGGTAATCAGAGACTTGTACAGTCCTTAATTGTTTTCCTGGTGAGGATGCTTTCAGTAACTGTTTGTTTTCCCTGTGTAATTGGGAAAAGAGCAGCAAAATAAAAACAGGAGTATTTAACAGGTTTAGTAAAACGCATTACTAAGGATTTGATGAGGTTTTATTGGTTCATCATGGAGCAAGCTAAAGAGAAAAGGTATGTAAACAGTGCAGCTCCAACACTTCCTTAATTAAATACTGTCTCAGCTAAAGAACTCAGCAAGCTGCTCTCTTTCTGTTTGGGGAATTTATAGAGATCCATGCCATTAACTCTGGTAGTGATTGCACATCTGAATCCCTGGAGTTTGCTTAAGGAAGATGGAGTATTAAGAATTCACAACACCGAATCACTTGTTCTCAGATGTAGATCCCTTGAGCCTCCGTATGAAAAGGTGCAGAGTTCCTCCACCTCTATCTACTCTGTGTATCGTAACCACCATAATGATTCTTTGCATTTTTAACTGTGAACTATGTGATCAAAGCAATATGCAGGCATTGATTAGATAGAGAAAAGGACAGTCAGCACATTTCAGCTCATTGATTCTCCAGTCTTTGGATCATTACCAGAAGCCTCAAAGAGTAAAGCATATGGGATTACAAACCTACAAGAACTGAGTGATGAACAGGAAGTTTGGGGACCATTTCCCTAGGTAAATTCAGCATCTAAGATAGACTTTGGTAATTCACCTGGCCAGAAATCACATCTCCATTTCTTTCTGCAGTTCACACGTACAAGATCAGTGTGTTCACGGGAGATATCTACGGTGCTGGGACAGATGCTAATGTTTTCCTAAATATCTATGGAGACCTGGGGGACATGGGAGAGAGAAAACTCAGCAAATCTGAAACAAACTTCAACAAGTTTGAAAGAGGACAGGTACAAATGCAACGGGTTAATAACATCTTCCATTTCACAGTCCTTAACACGTCCATGGCTGTCTTTATAGGCTGAGTTTTCCTACGAGGGATGAATTGATTGATCCTATTTACCATGTTCTTTACCTCTTAAAATGCTTCATATGGATTGTCAACTGGGTATTACAACCAACAGACACTGCAGAAAATAGACTTCACTTTCTGTGAAGTCACTGATAGATGAATTATGAGCTTGGTCCAGATAAACTGGCTTAAAATGTTAGCTGCAGATTTGAGAGTGTACAAAACCTCAGGTCTCTCATTCACAAAGCCTCTGTGCAACTGATTTGCACCCACATAGTATATATTGTAATTCACTGCAGAGCATGACAAACTCATGGGACCTAAACTGTGTCTATGTTTAAAAAAAGAACTCCAGAAGTGGTACTCTGTGGTTAGCCCATGAGTCATTTTCACAGCCTCGTATGGAGATGCTCAGATGTAATGATGGCAAAGATTGTCCCTACATCTGGATTGTCCATACAAATCTAACTGGGTTAGTGTCATGGGTTAATCCCATCCAGCAACTAAGACCCACACAGCTGCTTGCTCACTCCCCTCTAGTTGCGACAGGGGAGAGAATCAGAGGAGTAAAAGTGAGAAAACTCATGGGTTGAGATAAAGACAGTGCAAAAGCCATGTGCACAAGCAAAGCTTCCCATTGACAGGCAGGTGTTCAGCCATCTCCAGGAAATCCAGGTTCCACTACGTATAATGGTTACTTGGGAAGGCAAAATGCCATCACTCTGAATCACAGAATCACAGAATCTTAGTGGTTGGAAGGGACCTTTGAGATCATCGAGTCCATCGAATGCCCCCCCTTTCTTCTTCTTCCCCCGGCTTTATATACTGAGCACCATGTCCCATGGTATGGAATATCCCTTTGGTCAGTTGGCCTGTCCTGGCTGTGTCCCTTCTCAGCTCCTTGTGCACCCCCAGCCCACTCACTGGTGGGGTGGGATGAGGTGAGGATGTTGTGCTTACACAACATCAGGAAGGGCCTTGATGTTGTGTAAGGACTGCTCAGCCATGGCTGAAACATCCCTGTATTACCTGCATTGTGCTATTACCTATTGTGGTATTTCCAGCACAAATTGTAGCCCCATACTAGCTACTATGAAGGAAATGAATTCTACCACAGCCAAAACCAGCACAATTAGTAAGAGAAATCTTACTTAGACTTAAAAAATCAGGGTGTGGAATTACGAAAATTTGATATTCCAATTGGCTGTAAGACAGACATTTTGTGCATCTCCCCTCCTAGCAGAACCAGGCTTCAAAGCAGTTCCCTGCAGAAGAGTTTCAGAGTGCAGCCATGCCCCTACAGGCTGCTGCAAAGCTTTTAACCGGACACCCTTGTGTGTGAGATGGAATTTAAACACTCATATTGTGCCCTGTAGTCTCCGTTTGCTTTTGTCCGGCAGATGATCGATTGAGAGCTCATTAACAGAAGCAACTGCTGTTGCTCACTCTGCAGGAGGATACGTTTACCATACAGGCTGTGGACCTTGGCCTTTTGTACAAGATCAAGATTCGTCACGACAATAGCATGATCAGTCCCGACTGGTTCCTGGAAAAAGTAGAGATCCAGGATGAGACCACGGAGGAGTCGTTCGTTTTCCTGTGTGAGCGCTGGCTCTCTAAAAAGAAAGAGGACAAAAAGATTGAGCGTACGCTTTACGAGCAGGTACGGTTACAGTTACGGGCACCCCGTAACCTGCTGCTACTAATAAATATGAAATGATTCAATATCTGCTCGAAGTCCGAGGCACATCATTAGAGGCTTACATTTTTTCACTTGTCTAAAATGAATTTGTGATTTTTTCAGACAAGTGCTGAAAATATGCCTCCTCTCAGCCCAGTATCTGCAATTTGGGCGGGAAAATCTAGAAGTCTAAGTGAAACTCTTCAGTTGAGGGCCAAATACCTTGCTGAAGCAGTGGAGTCTATTTCCCTGCTGTTCTCCTTGTGCCCACAATGTAGGTTGGTTACAGGTGTCACTATTCAAAGCCCTCAAGCCAAAATATCAGGTCCTTTGACCTTGCCCTCACTGGGTTGGATGGGTTTATCCTTTCAGCAACATCTTCCACCAATGCCAAACAGAAAAAAAATCTAGTTCCTTGGCTACTGCTCAAAGCTCTAGATGGTTTTTAGTGAAATACACTATCCACTTGCACATTCTCTGTTGCTTTATCAGGCTAACATAGCTAATTGGAATTCAAGGTACATGTACTAATTAAAGTTAGCAAACAAGATTAATAGACTTCTCTTGATTCTATGCAGTGAGGCATAATAAAGGAGCTGATTGTAACTCCATTGTATTTAAGGAGTCCACTTTGCAAAATACAGTGACTTTTTAACTGACAGTTACCACTAAAATTATCATCAATGAACTTGGGCCAGACTCATCCTGAACACAACAGAATGGATGTGAGAAGAGTTAGACCATGGATGAGTGTTACCATATGCTCCCTCAAAATCAGAGCAGACAATGCTATGAATTCTTGCAGTCACACTTACCCCATTGCCCATATTAATTCATAATGAGGAAAAAGGTAATCACTTTTTTTTTTTTTTTAATTTCATGACTGTGACTCACATTTGTTAGACAATAACACTGAACCCCTCTGCACTGACTCCTCAAATATAATAGAAGTCCCGTGTGGTTCAGCTTTGCAGTAGTCTCCCTTTTGTGCCCTTTGAGTCGTACCAGCTCAATTAGTCTGACACCACAGTGTGTGCCTTGGGAAGCAAATCTGGCACTGTCCCATCCGTTGGAATTTTCTGTGGCTATTTCTCACACAGGTAGCAGAGAAAAGCTACAACATACCACTCAGGTCCATTGGGTCTATTGTATTTTCTTTTATTATAACACACATCTAAAGTGGCCTGTCAAGGTTGCCAACGAAGGAAGTGAATGAGCTGCAGTAAATCATACGTCCCATTTGTTTGAGCTACGCTGAGCAAACAAGCTGCCTGGGGAACTACAGGGGTTTCTTCCCATGTTGTTCTTGGGGGCATATGGGAAGAGCTGAAGATGCTTGAGCACCCAACCTCATTACCTTCCCATCCTTGCCCTCCAACCAGAACTATGATGGCGAGCGAAACAGCCTGGATGGCTCGTCTCTCAGCCTGTCAAGTCAGGACAGCAATGCCAACGTGAAGGAGACAAAAAAATCCAGCTTGGTCAAGGCAGCAGAAGAAGGATCACGTGAGTGAACCCCATGTTTGGTTGCATGCATGCATGTGTTCTGGCTTTCACTGCATGAGAGGTTGGGTTCATCCTGGTGAGGTTCTCAAGAAGAGGCTGAACAGCAAATTGCTTCTCCTCACCTTGTGTTGTGACCATTTTGGGAAAGGCTGGACTTGTAGTTGCGTTTCTGGGTTGCTTTTCCTGTAGTTTTTCCTGTTATTCCCTAACAGTGGAATGAGCCATGAAGTTCACAGCAACTTCAGTGTTTCCAAACCTTTTTTTCCTCTTCTGTGGAAATTGCTGTAGCATGTCAGAATTAACTTCTCCGTTGCTAGCAGAGATAAGTTCTCCAGACAGTGTGGTGCTTTGGACAATTTGACGATATTGTTAGGTAGGTGACTATTCAAGGGTACACTGTTTTCTGTTGTGGTGAGGTAAAGGGCACAGTGGTCTCTATTGGCAGCTACAATCCCAAATCATGTCACATAAAGTTAGATGAGTACATCCACAGGACCATATATAGAAAAGGAGTTGGTCAGAATCATCCATAGGGATGCCTCAGAAAGAAATCCACTGACCTGAAGAATCATGCTCCCTCTTCCTCGTCCTTCACCAACTTCATTGCAGACAGCACTTCAGAGTGAGGAGAAGCGACACTACCCTCTGAAGAGTGGGGGCTGATACAGAGAGGGAAGAATTTATTCATGTTTTGAGTAATTTGTCTGAAGTGTCCTTCAATGGATCCAAAATTCTTTGCAGTGAGAGAGTAAGCAGACTTGCTATCGCCAAATGCCTTCCTTGGATTATCAGAGCCTCTTTTCCACATGATTCCTTGAAGTAGCTTTTGTTGCTGATATCAGTTGGTTTCTTCCTGATGTATCTCTTTGACCGGCTCAAGATGATGTTTCATGTAGGTATGAGATCTGAATTACCAAAGAAGGCTTTGAAATTTGTGAGGCCTCATTTGTCACACTTAAGCCGTCTCCCCTTTTCAGGATCAGGCTACTAGAGCCTTAACACCAGGAATATGTGTTTAATATGAATTTAAAAGATTTAATTTAGAACCTTTGGGGTTTCTCCCTTACAACATGTAGCTGCATCACAACAACCCACAGGGTTGGGAGGGGAATGGGACACAGGGAGATGAGCAAGAGCACGGGTGAGTCTCTTGGCTCTCAGAAAACAAGCTTTGACTGAGAGTGCTCAGGTGAGTTTGTTCTTTTCTAGAAAGTGGTCTGTCTCATAACCAGGTAGAGGAGGGTCTGCGAGTGCTGCTGCTGAAAGACAGGGAGTCCATGAACTCTGGATTGAGTTTTCTGTTCAAGCAACTGATGGAAACAGTTGGTGGCACTGGTGTAGAGTATCATCTTTAGGTTCTGGTTCCTGAGACAGCTGAGTATAAAAGGAAAATCTCTTTCTGGAGAAAGTGATTAAAAAGTGAAGTATGTCAGACTGTGTCAGAAAGGACAGCTTTTGTGCAGCGAGGCTTGTCTTGCTCAGCTGTTGCTGATACGAAGTGAGAAAGCTGCTTGGGTTTTGTTTCTGTCCTGGATGTGAAGGAAGCCTGGAAGATCAGTGTCCATCAGCTGAAGCAATCTTTGTGGAAACTCAGTCCTCAGTTCATCAATGTTTCCTTAAAATTCCATTACCACATAGGCTTTTTTCTCTGCATTTATACGTCTTTTGATTAACCAGCCTTGTGTTCCAGGACAATGGCTTATCATTAAATTACACCATTTGTTGCCATCCTACATAGGGTTTTTAGCTTTAGATTAATATTTTAGATGTATGGTTAAGATACTGTGATGATACTGGGCAGCAGCTGGGTCACGGTGACTGTACTCTTAGTTCACAGCAAGGGCAAAATAATTGAACTAATCTTAAGCTTCCACGGTAAGCCAAGTGTAAAATGATGTAATTTGGCTTAGGAGTTTAGGATAGCTTTCACTGGTCCAAGGGAACTCACACAAATGATTACTGCAGCTCAGCTGATGCCCAGCAGCTTGTTGTGATGTGATACCTGGGTTGTGTGTCCCACATCTTTAAATTGTGAAGCAGACATAATGCTGCGCATTGTTTAACCTGGTCTGCAACTCATGTGTCTTGGGGCAACCCTTCTTTTCATAGAATCAGAGAATCATCTGGGCCAGAAGGAGCCTCCAAAGGCCATCTGGTCTGATCCCCCAGCAGTCACAGGGACACCCCCAACTAGACCAGGTTGCCCAGGGCCTCGTTGAGCCTCACCTTGAATGTCTCCAGGGAAGGGGCCTCAATCACCTCCCTGCACAACCTGTCCCAGTGCTCCACCATCCTCATTGTAAGGAACTTATTCCTAATATCAATCTAAATCTGCTTTTCTTCGGTTTAAACACAGTTTTGTAATCCCATATTGTCCTTGAGCAAAAAATAAGTGATTCCCATGTTCCTTCTGATATTACTTCTGTGGTGAGAAAATGGATAACATCTGCCATGGTGGCATTCTATGTAGTTTCACAAATAATGGGTAGAACATCAGTATCTCCCATGAGAACCCCTCTCCAGCAGAGTTAGAATAGTTCCCATCAACTCCATTGTGCCACAGGGTGGTCTTTCTTCTCTGAGTCCTGGATCTTGTCATCACCACTATCTCTGTTGCAGTGACATGGCCTCATTAGGGAAACTGCCTCTTGAAGGAATGTCAGATAAGATGGACTGTGTGAGCCAGACAGCCACCTTCTGAGATGGATAAAAAACCCCAGCTGTTAATTAGTTGATTAGGGGAAGTGGTATTGGGAGATGCGTGGGAAAGGGAGTGACAGTTTGAGCATTCCAGTTCTGATTCTGCCATGCTCAGATGACGAATTCCTTTGAAGGGCAGGAGGTGATGTGAGGATGGAGCACAGAGAAAGGTCCTGTTGACTATGTACCTGCTTGGGTCTGAATTGAGAATTCTATTCCATGCTGGAAGGCAGTGCTGGAGATGGTGTGGTCTACACCCCTAACAAAACACACCTCCTCAGACACATGCCCTCCAACAGCCTGAAATCTGTGCTCCAGGACTCCAGGAAGCAGGGGGCAAAGAGAGACGGGATGAAGGACCTGTGGTGTCTTGGTGTGGCTACCTACCTCAGGTTTTGCATTCTCCCATATGTGAAGGAGTAGAAGTATGGAGTCCCAGAGAAAGAGGGAGACAACAGAGAGGGAAGATGAACATAGTAAAGGATCACTTCTCTAGTTTTTAAAGGAAAGAACAGCAAACAGTCTTTCCTGCTGTCTGCCAGCAAACTGTTCTATGTCTCTGTATCCATTATTTAAAGTGGGAAATAATAACAGTTTCTCATAGTTCCCATTTTTGACATAGGTGTTTCAAGTACTTTGGCTTGCGGATGCAACATCAGTTGGAAATGCTTGTACTTCTGTGAACTTAATCTGTCACAGGAAAACCGGGTAAAAATGGTATAAAAGAAAATTTTGTCCCTATTCAAAATATAATTTATTTAAAAGAGGACTCTTCAGAGCTTCTAAACATGACCCCTCAGCATATTCTTATAAAATCTGTCTTGCTTACAGCTAAGCCCTAATACCAGCAGCTCCAGTGGTTATTTTGTGAAGAATGCACTGCATATCATTATGCTGATGTGCACACTGAAATGTAAATGATACCGTGAAGGGGAGAATAAGTCTTGCCTAATCATCAGTTCATTTTATGCTGGCACACAAAATTCTCAAACTGGGGCTGAATAAATCTCTTTGGGTTCTGCTCTGTCCAGAGGTAAGATTTGGTCGCCATGAATTCATGTCTTCCCTGATATTGCATGCATATGAGCTTGATATGAATTTCTAGTAGAACCCCCAACTCAAAAATGTTGTTAGTTATCATAAACCAAAATTAGATGTCAATCCTGGATGATTTGAAAACCAACCAAGTTGTTTCTCAGGGTTAATGAATTATTTTTTTTAAAAAAATCAAAATAGTGATGATGAAGCCAGGCTGAGTTTCAAGTCTGTGACAAGGCAAGTTTCAGAGCTCCGAGTCTTGTCAGAACGGTTTGAACAACCCTGCACAAATGTTCTGAGAAATCAAACGAGTATTCAGTGTCTAATTCTGCACCACCTGCTCGGCATACCCAAATGAGCTTTTGGAAGTCACTTCCAAAAGCAGTCTGGCACTTCCTCCCTTCTAACAGCTGAAGTGAAATTTTTGAAAACCACAGAAAAACCTAAGTCCCCAAGTGATGGTTCACCTTGGAGTCAGCATAGATTTATTTGCCTTTATTGAACCACGGTGAGTATGAGATCACTTTGGTCTAATAGCCTATTTAAGATTTAGGTGCTCAGTCTCATCTTCAGGAAGATCTCTCGGTGTAAATAAGGATTCAAGCCCTTTGCTGTTCTGTCATCTCCTGGGGACAAATCTGGATTTGCAGTAGAACTGTCTGGGGAAATTAACCCTTGCAGAATTCAATTCCAAATGTGTTTGGGAAAGCAGTCTCCCACATACATTTGTAGCCCACTGCAGTGTGGTGCTATCCTTTCTCCAGTTGAGTTCAATGGGATGTGAGTCTATTGAGCATGTACAACTTCTCCCTCTGATGCCATGAGCCCCTGGTTTTCTGAAGTCTCATGCAAATGCCTAAGCGTGGAGTTTTTTTCTGATGATTAAAAACCTCTGTTTGTTGCAGTGATCCCGTACCACATCACCGTCACCACGGGCACAGAATTTGACTCCAGCACCGACAGCCGAGTGTTCATCATCATCATGGGTCCACAGAAAGTGCAGACGGAGAGGCTGTGGCTGGATCTCCCAGACTGGAAAGATGAGTTTGCAGATGGCTCCGTAGAGAAATTCTCTGTTTGGGGCCTAGATGTTGGAGAGATCAAAAAAGTGGAGGTACGAAAGCCAAACGTGTTCCCGTTATTCTTAGCAGTGAAGGAAAGGCATTTGGGTCTAAAAGGAATGTAATCAGGGATGTGCTAATGAGATTTCACATGTGTCTGAACCTGAAAATAAGTACACTTTACAGTTCACATAACTCTTGGGTTAATTTTGAATTATAAGGAAGTTGTAACATCTCCCAGTTTTGTCCCATCTCTGGCACTGTTTTTTCTTGGTGAAGCCCTGCTATTGACAGATGCACTGAAGAATCCCAGGATGCAACCCTTTATCAGTCTTCTTCCTGGTTGATTTTTCCACTACTTCCAGTTGGGTTTCATAAACTGTGCCTGCAGTGAGAAACACATCTTGTATAATTTTCCAGCTAAACATGAAAATTGTTTTTACAGCTTGGAGGACCCAGGCTTAGAGAAGAAAATTTATTGTCATTCATATGGAACATACTCAAATAGATTTTGGTACAGGGGCCATTTTTCCTGCTGTGGCTCTGGGAGACAGAATTTACATATACTTTCCATCACTGAGCTTAAACTACCCATGAGTCTTCCAGTGCGTTTGTGTACATCATTTCATACGGCAGTTCCATCTCCTAAAGGCTGTCTCCAGCCCCCAAGACCTGAAACCAACAGCATCTGAAGACTTCAGGAGCCTATCTAATTCTTTTTTTCCCCATGCCCTGTGTTGCACTAAACCTACCAGTTGGTGCATATGTTTGTGTATTCAGAGAGAGATGAGTCAAGGAAATATAGGGAGAGAAATCCTAATTTTAAAAAGTCTTTGCAGTTGTATCTCCTGATGTAGTGGCTGATAAATATTAGCACTGCCATTAGCTTTCATTCAAAGCAATGGATTATGGCACCTTGAAAAATCTCCATACTAGATTTGAGTTTATTATCAAGCCAATTTTTTTAATGCACTCCAAGTGCCTGGATATTATGAGCAGCACATTCTATCTAGCCATCTCTAGGTTAAATTTTGAAAGCAAAGCAAGTACATAAATCCTTCTCTTCCAGATCCTTGGGAACAGCCATGGGTTGGGATACAGAGAGAGTAAAACGCCAGTATAACCCCTCAGTGTCAGAGAGACAGAAGGTGTTGGATGAAGAACAAAATAGAACAAAATGGAGAAGAGACAGTGAGTGGGGTGAGAAATGGGCTGAGAACAGAAGAAAACACAAGAAAATGCTTGAAATAGAGAGGAGCAAGGAAAAGAAGTAATTTGAAAAGCATTACAAAGGGGAAAGAAGAGAAAAGGTTGCAAATTAAATGCAGAGAGTTAGAAAAAGAAATCTTTCAAGCCGGGTGATGTTCTTCTGCACTCTTTCACCCCTGTGATCCTCAGCGATCTCACCAGTCTGCTACCTCACCTCTTGCTCACCTTTCCTCTTTAGTTTGTAGCCCCCCCACCATGTGGCTGGAGCAGCCATCTGCTCCTGGCCTTCTGCCTTCCTTCATGCGGTGCCCTCTGCTTGGAAAGTCTCTTCTTGATGACCCACATCCCAGTGATGACATCGATGTGCCAGTCTGCCCATGGTTGCCATGGAACCAGTCCATATTTTCCTTGTAGAAAATTGCAGTGTTCAGGGACATTGCAGAAAATTGCTAGTTGTCTGCTTGGGAGAAGTGAGGAACATTTCGTGCTCAGATTTGGCATTTGGCTGCTCCTGGAAGAAGGCAAGAAGTTCTGAATATAAGTTACAATGTGAAAATAGCATAGGATGGGGACTAAGTTTCCAGAAGTCCTCTGTCTAACCCAGGCAGCAGACTGTGGGATTTAGTAGGATTGTAAGATTTGCGGTGTGATGCCACTTTTAGTTTGGTGTTATTTTCCTACTGCAATTATACATGAAAGCAGAAACAGTGGAAAATGAAGTAAATTGAA
Organism: Scolopax mira; assembly: GCA_004320125.1. Classification (NCBI taxonomy): domain Eukaryota; kingdom Metazoa; phylum Chordata; class Aves; order Charadriiformes; family Scolopacidae; genus Scolopax; species Scolopax mira. The sequence goes on from BJBW01015371.1 coordinate 17,814, forward strand.
AGGGCCCCATTTGTAGTTGTCTTGTAAGCCTACGGATATAATATTTAACACTGGTGTTCTTTAATAGACATGCTGACATGAAAATAAATAATACAAGTTATTGGGTGTAGGCACTTTATACTGTGTTCTTAAAGCATGTTTTAATATTTCTTCTCCTAATGAATCAAAGTGTCTCTGTTCCCAGACTGCTGTTGCTGCAGAGAGACACCAGTATGATCAGAAGAGTCCTGTACTGGTTCACACTTCTAAACCACTTCTGGTTCAGAGCCTTTCACAAGCATGGAGTGTGATGGAATGTATAGTGTTACAAGTCCAGCCCCTCACTGACTGGGGACCTATCCTAGGAGACCCTGGCTGCTCTTTAATATTTTTTGACCTTCCAGTATAATCAAGAACCCCCCTTTTTTTTTTCCTTCTCATCTTTCCCATAGATCTACCACTCAAATTCTCTCCCCTGTTTTCCCCTGTTGTTGCATTCAGTTTCAATGTGATTGTGAGCTGCCCACCACAAATCATACATCTTAGTCTTGGTGATGTGAAGTATTCAGCAGTTCCTCAAGAACAGCAGAAATGAGTTACAAAGATTTTCAAACATCCCAAGAATCTAACTGCCTTTGACATTTTTTCATTCTAACTTAGTTCAAACATCTCAGCCCAAACAACTTCCTGATAGTGGTATGAAAGTTCAGGCTGCACTGTTGGTTTGATCACATCTTTGGATCATTTAGTCTATTGGCATGGTCTATCTAAAGATTTGCATGGGATTGTAAAACAAATCCCAGTGCCCTGCTCTAAAAGACCAGCCATAAGGAAAACTCAGCACTGGTGATTTTATTCCAGACTTCATAACATTGTTCTTGGAGCCCTTGGAAATCTGCTTGTGTGCTGGGTCTCCAAGGCAACTGGATGTGCAGGATGCTTTCTCCTGGCCAGTCACTGACACCAAAGGAGTTAAAGGTTTCTGTGAAAATCTGTTACCTAGAAATGTCTTGGAAGGACTCTTTAAGAAGTGGCTGTAAAAAAACCAAAAGAGCATCGGACTTTAATGGGCTCACCAGGATTTCTCCTCCAGCTGCTCTGTCCCTGCTTCACTGCAGAACCAGCTTTTGCCACCATCTTGTCTGCATCATCCTGCAACAGGTCTCAGGAGACTGTGTGCAGACTCTCTGAGGGACTTTGGGTCTGGAGAAGGGCAGCCAAACTGGCAGAGAGGGAATGAGAAGGCAAGCATTATATTCCCTTTCACCTCACACCCCAGGAATCTAAGAATTAATGCATCCATTGTAGACATGAATTTCCCTAGTGGTTAACTCTAATTTTCTGCAGCTGCAGAGACGTTAGTATAATAATAATAATAATACTCCTAATAGCAGTGATGGCTGAGACAGTCAGATAAAAAAGATCACTTGTTTCTTTGGGAACAAAAAATAAAAAAGATGCCGCGGATATATCACCCTAGATGAACCTGTTATTAAAAATTATTTTCTGAGCAACCCTAAATATTCTAATAATTCAAAAACAAAAGCAGCGAGAGCTAAGGACCAAATTTTCCTAGTGACATCACAAGCAACACTTGCTCTGAAAATAATGAACTGTAGGTAGCTCTTTTATTCAACTTTTTATGTGCAGATAGCTCATTGGCATTACTGACTGACTGAGTTTTGTAGAGCAGCTGGGGTACATGATTATGCTTATAAGTCTGTCTGGGGATATTAAGAGGAACAAGTTAAGAGGGACACATGCACTTTCTTGCAGAAGTTTGCATCACTGGCATCCTTTTGCTGCTGATATACCTGTAGGAACATTGCTTGTTGCCTTTTGTGGTCCTTGCCAGGTTCAGCTCCAGGTGGGCTTTGGCTTTCCTAAGGTCATCTCTGTATTTGGTCAGTGTCTCTGCATTTCTCCAGGTCCCCTCTCCTTGCTGGCACCTCCAGTATTCTTCCTTTTTCCACTAAAGTTTTATCAGGAGTCCCTTCCTGCCACTCCTGTGTGACTTTCTGCTAACCAGGATGGACCATTCTTGAGGACCATTTGAGGAGGTGGTCCTTGAAAATGAACCAGCTACAGATGTAAGCTCCATCTGTTGTCTCCTATACAAACCTGGAGCTTTTGCAATTTCAGGAGATGAGAAACAGGGAAACAGCCTGATACATACAGTTGACTTGGGTGTGGATTCGTGAGGGAAGGAGTGCTTGAATAACGTGTGGGTGTTTGTCCAGATGCATCTTTCATCTTGGCTATGAAACTTTGGATAGCCACCTCTAAGTTTTGCAGCAGCAGTGGAAGGGGTTGGAAAGGTGGAGAAATGGGTCTGTAGAGATCAGCATAGATAGAAGGTAGAGGTCAATGGAGCAGAAGTAGAGTGGTAAGACACTGAACATGTTTTAATGTAAGTCAGTCCCATCTGCCTTACTTACTTTTGGGACTGGCAGTGTCCTGCCTTCCCTCATGCTCAGCAGCCGATGACCTGATGCCCACATCAGCTGCCACATATTCTGATGTCTTGCCTGTTGGGCAGCAATGGCACAAACTATTTCACAACTCGCTCCATTCCACTGCGCAAGTGGTTTGTGTGACTTTGTGTCACACAGACCAAGACCCTTAGTCCTTCATCACTGGTTAAAACCCCCAATTGAAGTCCCTCCTCCAAAGAAATCCTCTTTCACCAGCAGGTGTTTTCTTTCTGACTTTCACAGGTAGGGCATGATGGTGCTACCCCTGAGAGCTGCTGGCTGTTGGAAGAGCTCGCCATCGTTGTGCCCACCAAAGGCGTCATGTATAACTTTGTCTGTAAGTGCTGGCTGGCCAGAGACAAAGGTGATGGACTTACTTCACGAATCCTCAACATCCTGGATGCCGACTGTGTTAACATTGGCCTCAAGGTGGGCTCTGGGCTCCTCCTGTATCTTAGTTGTTGCATGGACCTGTGCTGATATAGGTTGTGTGTTCTCCTACTTTGACTTCCGCAAGTGGTTTGAGCCTTTTATTTGCAGGTTTGTTATTTCTTTAGCAAAATCTTTAGGAATTGATTTAGCGTCATTGCCTCGTAGAGCACTAGTTGGATGCAGCCATGGCACAGTTAGAAGGACAAGGTAGGGCAGGGCAGGTAGGACACAGTTCAGCAGCTTGTCCTCATGTTGTCACCACCCCATGATGAGCACCCACTGCATTACCCCACAGAGTGGGAGCAGGTGCAGGGTGAACAGCTTGATGCGATCTAACTCTATCATGTTTTGTTTGAGGAGATACTTCTAACTCATTAGAGTAGTGGACACATTTTAATCTTTGCATAGTGAAGCTATGTATCAGTTTTTCTAATATGGGAAACTGAATTAATCTTGAAACTAATACTATTTGAAAGTTGTAGTTGTTGAAAAATTGAGACATCTATAAGCTTGATCTTTGAAATGAATAACTGATTAAAGTTGAATAAGCAAAAACTATATAGTCTTTGCATCCATATATATAAAATTTGAAATAATGTGTGCTGTGCTATATTTCAACCAAGTACAAATTGGAAAGCTGAGCTATGCTGATTTTGGCTGTAAGATTTATAACAGAAATAACCTTCTGGATGAATGGGACAATAATGCTGTGTTTAATACCTGTATGGCAATTTTAAATCTCTATAGATGTGTTTCTATTTACAGTGAGGTTACACTTTCATAGTACATTGATTTTCCTTTATGCTTGATTCCCAAGCTAAAGATATTCTGCTGAGATCTTTCTTGTTCCCCAGACACACAAAAATGTGATAACATCTTTAGCATCTGTGAAGGCTTCAACAAGTTTTCACTCACACAGTTTTCAGTGGTAGAATTGACCTAAGAAAAAGTTAAAAAAAAAACTCTTTCAGACTGAACATCCCAAGGTTAAAACTTAATCTCTAAAAAAGTTGTTTAGCCTTCTGGATAAGGTTTCCAAACTCCTATTGGTGAGTTGATGGCTTGCCTATAGATTGAAGTGAATGTTAATGAAGGCTTATGTTCAGTCTTCCCTTAAAAGCCCAATCCTGAATATTTATTTTCATAAGCATGCCAAAAATAGACACATCAAACTAAATTATTTTCTATGATGTTGGGCCAGAAACTTGCTGAAAGTTTTGAAGGAAATCAGGGGAGATGCTTGAGACATGAAATCAGAAGTGTGCATTTGACTTTCTGATCAGTCTCCTTGTTGAGGGACTTTGGTACAGTTCCCTTGTAAATAGCCGCAGTAGAAACCGAGTTTATTTTATATTTTTTTTAGAGTTCAAAAAAGACTACCGAGTTTAATGTATTTGGGAAATGTAATACTATTTATTTTGCTTTTGCTTGACTCTTGCACAGCCTTATGTACCCATTTCAATTTAATTTTCCTCTTGGATTGATATTCTCTCTTTGTGCTTTAAATTGAATATTTGCCTCCACATAAATAAAAATAAAAAAAAAAAACCTAGTTAGTGTCTACCATTGCCATTAAGAAACCTTTAATGCATTGGTAAAAGAATGTTTCTTTTCCTACCTATAGCGAATACATTTGTTTGTTATGATTTAGAATGTATATGGATGAATATGTCTGAAACAGGTTTACTCAGGATTGAACAAACATGAAAAATAATTTTTCTATTACTTTATTCCTTTGCACTGTTTATTTATGTGGCAATCACAATTCAGGCCAATAAAGCTTGCTTAACTGTGCACTATTTGAAATATATTTTGTTGGGGTTGTTTCTTGATATTTTTCCACCTCTTAAATGCAGAGGTCTTGTTGCCATAGGTACGATATTGAAAGCATCACAGTGACCTAAGAGTCTTAATGCCACTGGCAGCCACTGGGACTTGTGCACTTCTGAAATGTTTTATTCTGAATCTTATTATTCACATGACAGGAGGAAAGAACAAAGTTAGGCTAATAAGTGAAAATGATGCAAAACGTCAAACGTCTTTTAACAAATTGACATGCCTTTAATGTACGAGATCTGGGAATGCTCTGCGTTTGATGGAGCAGCATGTGTCCCAGTGGGAAACGGGATGGCTGCAATCTTCTCCTGTAGAGAGCATTAGGACGGATAGAATTTAAAATTAGTAGAGTCTGTTGCCCAGACGGACACCCAGCATTCCCCAGCATGGGAAAATATTTTGGAGTCAAGGGAAAGTAAAAATTGTGTCTTCAGGAGCTGCTTTTTTAGAAAAGACTGAAGTTTTGTGCAGTACAGAGGTCTGGAGTGCTGGGAGGCAGCCAGGAGTAGATGGCAGTAGCAGGAAGTTGGAGAGCCACACATTGATGTGAAGGTTGTGACTTGGTAGAGTAGGAGTTTAACAGGTCTTCATCCCTCTCCAAGCATATGGTTGTCAAAATGGATGTGCCTCACTCTGAGTCTATCTAAGCTGAGAAAAATCCACAGAAAAGGTCAAAGATGATGCAAAGAGGAAGGTCCTGTAGCAAGTTTCGGTCTCTAACTTTGAGAACAAAGTGTGGTGAGAAACCAAGAGACTGTTTTGTAACCATTTCTGGTAAAGAAGTAGATTTCCTGCAAAGCCTGTCTAGTCTTTGCCCAGGTTTTTGTGTGTGTTAAGTACAGCTTATGGAACCTTGTGATTGTTTCAAATCCTCACCAGATCCTGTATGAAGTCACAGTTGTGACTGGAGACATCGAAGGTGGTGGTACTGACGCCAGTATTTTCATGACTGTCTTCGGATCTAATGGGAACACTGAGGAGATGCAGCTGGAGAAAAATGGTAACAGGTAGACTAACTTTGTCATTTTTCTTGGCTAGAAGTGGAATGATGACAGATTCTAGCGTCAAGTCAAGAAGCACTTGGGGCTTTGATCATGCTCCCACTGAAACACAATGATAAACTCCCTTTGAGTTTATAGATTCAGAATTGGGACCCTTGTAAGTGTTATTGTAATGTATTTATCAGAACAGAGGACAGGACAGCACTATGTAGCCAGTGAAACCATCCGTTGTCATTTGTAGAAGTTTTGTCTAACCTGTTCCTCAGTGTCTTTAGAGATAAGCATTGTGAACAAAAATATCAATTGAAGTTCTGCATCGGCTCAAGAAGGAACTGTGGACATTGCATGAAGTCACAAGTGCAATTGCTGCAAAATGCAACTTCTGTGGAAAAATAAGCAATTTAATTTGAACACGATTTGATGGGAAAGCATAATGAAAGACAGAGAAACCATGCACACAACTGCCTTGGGAAGTGCCTGTCATGGGAAGGTGCTGACTCTCCTCCATCTTCTCCTCTAGTTTGCTTTGCTGGCCAGACATCAGACAGCTTGGTCCAGAAGCCATGTGAGGGATGGTGGGGCCTGATCTGGTATCTGAGGGCCCTGCTGAGAATTGGGCTTCTTAGCTCGACCTTTACGTTAATGTAACCAACATGGTTTTTTATCTGGAACTGGCACAAAAGGGACACACAGTGACATCAGTCTGCCCACATGTGGTCTTACTGTGCAGAGAGGTGGAAATGGGCTGTGAGCTTCTGGGAGTGCTGCACCGTGTGCTCTGATTTTACTAAAAAGGCAAAATCTCATGTTTTCTTCAACAGAGACAGCTGACAAACACTGTAATCCTAGTCTGACGCCAGCCCTTCTGTAAATCAGAAAAACCCACGCACCACCGATCCATTTCCTCAAGCTTTCCTGTTCCTTTCTTGCACCTCCCTCGGTTCTGAAAGCTTTGGCAAGAATAAACATGGCACTAAGCAGCTTTTGGAGATGGGCTTCATCAACCTTAAATTTAATTAATTGACTACCTCAGATTTTATTCAGCAAAGCATCTACAGAACATCAGGAGGGCTGGAGCACTTGGCCACAGGTCATCCATTGAGCTCAGCTTGCTGAGGTGATACTGGGCTCTTTCCCCAGCCTCCTGGCTGTGCAGTTCCTCCATGCAGCTTTATATATCACCTGTGGGCTGGAAAATTTAAGATGAGGCTCCCTGCATAGAGATGTTTTCTCAGAGGATGTTTTACTTGCAGCTGTCATAGCAGAGGGGGTGTCTGGGCAAGCGTGTTCAGCTAAGCTTGAAACCTTCATGTGCTCAGTTAGTAACAAGCACGAGCCTTGTTTGCTCTGAAAAGCAAAATGTTAGCAGAGGTGCTGCTGACTAAACTCTCCATGAGAAGCAGTGCTGAGTCACAGAGAAAGATGTAGCTCTTTGCCCTGCTCCCCATCACAGAGAGACATCCAGCATGTGGGGCAACGTCCCGGCGTTACCACCATGTCTGGCTATTGGTGATGTCCTCCTCCCAAGACCCCAGACAAGATCTCCTACACTGATCTGTCTTCCACTGTTTTAAGGACAACAGCTAATTCTAGTAGATAGGAAAATGGAGCATGACTGTTTACTGTTTGTATTTAAAATTAAAGCAAAACTCACATGAGGATACATCAACCAAAAGTCTCTACAGGAACCAAGACATCTTCACCCCCTTAAGAGAGGAATTGCAGTTTTGCTCCAGGTGGTCAGGTGTGTAATATTCCTAAACCATGTAGGCTTTTTATTAAAAAAACCTCATCACATTTATCTATACGGGTGGGATAAATAACCTCTACTACCAGAATATAAAAAAAGCAATAAAGGAAGGCCCCACAGTTTGTATGCTATTAGTTGCTTGGGCTGTCTTCTGCCAGCAGAAAAGTTGCGAAAGGTGTTGAAAACCCATTGGGGATGTTTAAAGCAGAAGAACATATTTTAAAAAACCAACAGCTATTAGTGTGTTAACATCCCCAGGATGCTGTGCTATTCTTTGGGGACATACTGGCACATCTCTGCTGGCTGGAGATGTTCTGTATCAGACCTCCAATTGCACAGAGCTCCAGTCATCTCGTTAGCACCCTCTGGAGAGGACATGCTTGTCCCCAGAAACACACACGACCTCTTTCCTCACCACTCCCACCAGTCTTCATCCAGCTCCTAACAGCACAGGCTGCCCCGGGCTCTTGTTTGGCATGGAAATCTCACCAGCCTTTGGGCCAGCAGTGAGGGAAGGGTGAGAGCCATCGCAACAGAAGGGTCAAAGCTGCTTGATGAAGAAAAAAAAAAAGGAAAAAAGAAAAGGGAGAAAGAAAAGATGTTTATTGGGGCATCCAGTGCCAATTCACTCACAGCAGCTTAGTGCATTATGAAGAACTGTCTATCTAACCTGCCGCAGATTTAAGGCAATTTTAGCTACATTATTGTTATTGCCAAGACCTCTGGGCGATAGAAATATTTCTAAGTGCAGACATGGGTAGGAAAGCTTAATGAAATCCCTTAGACAAATGCTTCAATGTCCTGGAAAAGGAAGAGCAGCAGCCAGCTTGTCTGGGTACTTCTTCCCTTCTCAATTTACTTTTTTTTCCCTGGGCTTATGTTCATGTTCATACACATTAGAGACAGAGAAGAGCTCTTGGGTCACCCAGTTTGTTACTTTAGCAATTGTTTCCCCTTAGTACAATGGCTACTGGAAAGTAGCAGGTGAGTATCAGCCTTACAGACTGTAAACAAAGCATTTACCAAAGAAAAATAATGGTTTATTTTGCTGGCTGGTTTAGCTTAGATTTGCTCAGCCTGGAAAGGAGCACAATAAGAGGTTGCTACAAAGCTTTGTAAGTAATAGTGATTGTAATGAAAACTGATCATAGGATCACAAGATAATTCAAGATGGAAGGGTCACACCTTTTTCTTAAATAGAAGTGGAAAACAATCCAGTCGAGGCACAAAAGCACATTCTCTTTCTCACAGAGAGACAAACTGCCTTGGTATCCGGCACCACAGAAAGACAAATAACAAGAGAGGGGAATTTTTCAAAGAGCAAACATAACCCTTAATAACTAGAAATGGACTGGGACCAAAACGCCCCATCCAAAAGCCTCTGGGAGTGCAGGGAAAGCAATGTCTGGATGAAAACTGAGAGGCTGGAGCCAATCCCTATTGCTAACATCTGCAGCTATGCAGGCTCAGATAATGGTGTGAGGATAATCACATTCATGCTGCAGGGTGTAATCTGAGCAGAGGTTGGTAAAGAAAGGGCTTTTTTTTTTTTTTTTTTCCCTCCAGATCCTGGCACTGCACAGCTGTAGGAGGATAAGTTCATTGCCAGGAATGAGGTATCATCGTTCTGGGCTGTCTATGTTATGGTAGTGCCCAGAGTTTGCAGAACTCTCTCCAAATCTCTGAGCAGACCAGAGTAACTCACAAGAAGTTTGCACGAAGGACTAATCTTAGCAGCGCAGTGGTGATGGTGGTGCTTGGTAGACCCTCTGGATTTGTCTGCCCTTCGAATTAGCAAGGGCTGGATTTCTATCTCCAAGCCCATAGCAGATATACCAGAGTATTTCAGGGATGAACCTATAAGATACTCTTGCTCTAAACAGAGTAATATTGAGCCCAAGGCAGCACTTGCACTGGAGTAAGACTTCCTAGACCCATTGATGCTAAGAGGGAGTCAAGGTAGCTGTGGTCCTAGCCAGTGGAATGTCTTCTTTAAGCCAGGTTGGATGTGGCTTTGAGCAACCTGGCCTGGTGGGAGGTGTCCCTGCCCATGGCAAGGGTGTTGGAACTTGATAATCTTTCAGGTTCCTTCCAACATAAACCAATCTATGATTCTATGATAAGTATATGTTAGTTTTTCCCCTTTTCCTGCTTTCTGCTGATTGCTATGAATGAGCAGTTCCAACACATCCTTGTGCCACCATACAGCCGCTAAGCAGAGGGTGAGATCTGCCATGCAACGTTTCACAAACCTGTCCTGGTTCTTACAAATAATGGAGCTAATTTGCAAATCCAAGTCTCCCAAATTCAGGAGGGGTGTGCGGGACGGTCGGTGTTGGACCCTTTCTAAGTCGATTTACCTGCTCTTACAAAACTCATGCGTTGGTGTCCCGCTTGCAGTCAGGTTGCTGTATTTAGCTGAACAGCAACTGTCTGTCACCCTGGCAAATGCAAAGTTATGTGCTGCCTCTTAGCACAAGAAGATTAAGCAGAATTGCTTTGCCTTTTAGTTGGGAGGGGTTAAGGCCAGGCAGAGGGACTTCCTGCTTCCTTCAGGAGGAAGGTGATGTGCAGAAACCTGATTGTGGGTCTCCATTGTTCTGGTTACAAACAGAGTGACAATGGATGCTACAGGCTGCCTGGAACAACTCCAGGTGCCTTGTATGGGCTTGATTTTCCAGGGGAGGAGGAATCCCTGTCAAACCTGTGCTGAGGTGTCTTGCCAAAAAGCACAGTAGCTAGTGATTGAAGGACAGAAAAGCTCAAGCCCAATCAGGTGCGCTCATAAACTTTTCATTTGAGGCTGTGGGCAAGGTGTGAGAGTTGCAGCGTGGGCAGGGGACCGAGACCCAATGATGCTGTAAAGCAGAGGGAAACCTCTTTGGTCTTTCAATCCCTCCAGGTTTGAGCGAGGCCAGGAGGACAGTTTCATAATGGAGATCGCCGATATCGCGCCCCTCAGGAAGATGAGGATCCGGACGGACGGGAAGGGGACTCGCCCGCACTGGTTCATGGAAAGGGTAATGCACTTCACATTGAGTGTCTCTCTGCAACCTGCTTGTGTTGAAGCCTCTCAGCCCTTGAGAAAGGGGAGAAGTGGAGTTAGAAGAACCTGTTGCAATAAGACAAGAGGGAATGGCTTTAAACTAGGAGATGGTGGATTTAGACTAGATATAAAAAAGAAATTATTTATGTTGAGGGTGGTGAGACACTGGCCCAGGTTGCCCAGAGATGAGGACGGTGCCCCATCCCTGGAAATGTTCCAGGTCAAGTTGGACAGGTCTCTGAGCAACCTGATCTAGTTGAAGGTGTCCTTGCTCATTGCAGATAGATTTAAAGGTCACTGAATATCACTGAATATCACTGAAATTTTTGGAGTTGGAAGGGACCATAGAGATCATCTAGTCCAACTCCCCTGCCAATGCAGGACCACCCAGAGAATGTCAGAGCATGCCTCTCAGGACTGCATCCAGTCGGGTC
>BJBW01015376.1:5943-30236 GCA_004320125.1 Scolopax mira
CCCCCCCCCCCCCCCCCCCCCCGCCTTCTCCCCTCACGGCGGGCGGCCTCAACTCGCCACCGGCCGCTGAGTCAGGGAGGCGGGGAGGAGCCGCGACCTGGCGGGGGTAAGACCCAGCCCGCGGCCGCCCGCCAGAGGATGGCGTCGGTCGGCACCGTGACACCCACCTTCCACCCCTCTGTAATGGATATTATTACTAATTTGATTGTTTGTTTTATTTAGGTGATACAGCGGCCTGTGAGCGCCGTCCCCTCTCAGCCGAAGATGCCGGCGCGCCTCGGGGTGCAAGCGGCTAGCTCTTTCCTGGGTGAGCTGGCCCTTTTGCGGCCTTGTCGTGGGGTGGGGGGGTTACGGGCTGGGGAGTCACTTGCCCGCCATTTGCCTGGGCCCTCTTAGGCCCTTTAGGCGCCTAAACCTTGTGAATAACTGAAGAGAACTCCCCGACACCTGTTTCTCCTACAGTCCGCAAGTGCCATCTTAAATCCAGCCCGTTAGTTGCAAGTTAGAATTAGAGCTAATTCCCTAATGATGCAAAGCAGCATAGTTCCCATTTTTACATACCTCACTACACGTGTGATAGACTGCCATGGTGAATAGTTAAGCACGGTTCGCTATGCAATTTTATGCCTTTTTTTTTTTAAATGGCTTCAAATAAATTAATTAGACTGTCAGGGTACTGATTGTGATTTCACTAATGACTCAAAATAGGAATAGATGCCGCCCTAGTAGGGTAACAGCTCATTTAAATAAATGTATAATATAATTTACCAAGTCTAATGGTGCTCTCTATGAGCACAGGAAGCTTTCTCTCCAAATGCTCTACGTAATTAAAGACTAATTTACTAAGACTGATAACTAGCTAGATCTTCACAAACTAACTCACGCCTAAGTATGCCAGAGTTAAGATTTTCTAACCCAGGACAAAACCACCATCCAAAAATCTAGTCAGAAATAGAACTGATCAAGCTTGAGTCGGGCTCCTCCACTTAGAAAGACTGGAAGAATCATTGGTTCTTGTAAAATATCTTGACATATGTTGAAGTTAAATCTAAGCTTTAAGGAGGGAGGAGGAGCCATTTCCAAAGACTATAATTCCTCCCTTTTACACCGCTTATTGTTTTCAGAACTGCAAGATGAAATACTAGTTCAACATAATTCTTTATTGCAAATGCTATGGTAGAAGTGCTCAGCAGAGCTACTAACGTCATTCCCTTCATAGTCTGAATCCAGCAACTGTTGCCTAGATGTCTGGGCATGTTTGTTTCTGTTGGAGAGGTGGTTTACCTATATTAGATCTGATGACTTCTTACCATTCGTTCAGGAAGCAGCTTCTGTGTGCTGCTATAGAGCCTGTGTACACGGGTGGTATTTGGTGGCTTCCTAGGATGGCAGAGCAGTAGCTAGCTTGGGAATTTAGTAGAAATGACTAGAGGACTTCAGCAGAAACTGAGAGGATACTTCTGTTTAAATTATTTGGTCTCAGAAGCGTGAGAACTGTCAGCCAGCACATAGATGAAAGATGCCCTTTGTGTGAAACATCTCCTTGTAAGCAGATCATTAACGAGTGAGTCTCTGAAGCAGTCTGTTATGGATACTGATCTAATCTGTTTCACTTCTTTCTGTTGCTGCTCTAAGCATTTAAAAAACACTCTGTAATTATTTTTCCTGTGATAATTAGGTTGAATCCAAGATAGCTGTCCCTTTACATCCCTATCTCTTAATCATTAGATAAGCTGTTCTATCACAGAGTTAGAAGAGGTGGAAGTGTAAAGATGGCTTATCACAAGCTCCCACTAATCCTCCTACTGGCCCTCTTTGTTCTGAAGACATTCTTAGCTACCAAGAAATACTTCACCCAGGTGTAAGAGCAAGAGGCATAACACTTGAACCCAAATGCAATTGACAGACAGAATAGTTAAACAAAGTAAGGGTAGCATGAGAGTTAACAGTGTGTGCCAGTCTTGAATGTTGTGTCATCAGTACAAGTGTGCAGTGCCTAAAGTGGAAGTTAAACACTAATTACAATTTAGTTTGTATTTATAGTAGTTAGAGAATATAACAACATACTTTTGGTCACCAGTTTTACTCCACAGTTCAGGCTTTCTAAAGAAGTTCCAGAAAGTTTCTGCTTACTGTGACCCAGGTGCATGCCTGCAGTGCCTGAAAAAATTTACTGTTGCAGATAAAAATGACCAAATGTGTCTATGTATGTAAATAAGACAGCTTTTAGAAGAGCTCTCTTACTGTAAATTTCTGTCATTTTTGTCATGTTAGATATTTTAAAGGTGTATAAGCATCATTGGTTACTTCTACCTAAATCATATTTCATCTGAATGGTGTAAATCACATTTATCCCTTAATGTTCAAAGATGTTCCCAAGCTTTTTTGAGATATGGTTTTGCAGATATTTTGCTTCAACACACAATTTACAATGTAGTACTATTCTAAAATAATTAGTATGTGAAAGATAAATGTTATATTTACATGGATAGAAGCCAGACACTTGGCTAGACTGGTAACTAATACAAATATTTATAGAGATTGGAAATTAATATGTCACCTTTAAGTGCTTAAAAAATACAAGGAATACAAAAAAGAGAAAATGAATTCTGAAATGACTGTACTTTGATGAACAGAAACAAAGGGTTTAATAATCAATCTTAATTGGTATTTGTTGATTTACCTGTTTTAACACAAATCTTTAAACAAAAGAAAGTTTGTTAAAGAAGTTACATAACAGGACTTATTTTAAAAGCCTCACCTTTGACTATTATGAATTAGTCATTTATGGGACAAACTGAACTAAGTTCACTCTTCCTATAACAATTATTTTTCCTCTTTAAACCCAGATTTGGTTATCTATCATATACTCTAAGAGCCTGATGCTAAGTTTGAGAATAAGTTAACTCACTCTGCTCTAAAAGTCGGTCTACTCATGCTCTATAATTTCTCATATGCTGTAAAATGGCCCAGGTCAGCACTGCTATGAAAAAAAATAATCTTGCCTTCCTCTACCCCTTCTGTCCCTCCCTGCATTTCTGTCTTCCCTCGTGTAGTCTAAGAAGCAGCAGTTTGATAAACAAGCTCAGTTCCCTGATCCAGATTTAAATTTCCCCCCTTTTTTATGGTTAACTTTAACATAGATCAGTTCTTTGATCTGGTTCACCTGCCACCACATAAATCCTTATCCTGGCACAAGAGAGGGAGCAGCATGAGGGCAGGAATGAGCTGGGGAACCATAAATTAGCATAAAGACTATGTGAAGCTGAAAGTATAATTCCAAAAATTTCTTTTAACAGATAGGCATCTAGAAACAATTGTGCTCTGTCCTATTGTTTGTGAGGTTTTTTTCCTTGAGAGTATGGGTCTGAAGTACATCAGTAAAATAAATCTCTGCATTTTCTGAGAACTTGCCTTTGTCCTCTTCAGATGCTCTCTTTTTCTCTTTATGCTTTGAAGACACTGAACTGAACTCTGGATTTGTGCTGTAAATCCCTCAAGCAGTGTGCTTGGGAAGGAGGAGGGCAACTGATAATTTTTTTCAAAAAAGCCTTCCTTCTCACAGAAACAGGACAAGATGTCCTTCCTTCTCTGTAGGCTTCTTCTGTTGCAGGATAGAAAATTTTTTAGTCTCTAATATATTTCTTTTGGATTTGCTAAACTGCCAGCAAAGATTTATGTCTGGACCCTAGCAAATCGCTTACCTTAAGAATATAGCTGAAGGATATTTAACAAAAACATATCCCTAGAGGGTGAGTAGCAGTAGACTCTTTAAAGGCTCATCTTCCTTTCCTAATTACAAGTTATACTCCAAAGTCCAATGGGAGTTTTGGCCAAGAACTATGTAACACATTTCTTAACGAAAATTAGGTTATCAGCATTATTCTGCTTTTCTGGTTATACAGACTATGATTATAGTGAACATGGTATTTAAGCAAACAGAGCCAAAGGTACTCTTCTGTAACCTATAACTTGCACATATTACATCATAGTCAATAGTGGAAAAACATCCATGTTTTCTACCCCCACCTCCTCGAAAGTCACCTCTAACAATCTGGATTTAATGATTTAATTATTTCATTTAAAAAAAAATACAGAATGTTGACACTTCATCAGTAGGGAAAATTTTAGTAGAGCACAATAGCACTGTAGAACATTGTCTCGAATACAATGCCCCCTTCTAGCTAATTACAGTGCAATGTAAATTCCTTAGAGAAGCACTTGCTTATTAATACCTATACAGTATTCTTCCTGTTTCCATAACATCTCCCTTAGTTTTCACCATTAAGTTCACCTCCTAAAGTCACACTTCTGTCTGCTTTCATAAAACCTGCTTTGTCCTCCTGACACACCACCTTTTTGGTAGACTCTCAAATCACTGAGCTACTGACAAGGGGAAATAGGTTCCTTAAAGAATGGGGAAATCCTGCAGTCTGTGTTACATGAAGCCTACCTTCCAGATGTGAAATTAGATATGGAATTTTTTTTTTTTTTCCTGAACTAATATGAATTTGCACCTGCTGGAAATTGTTACTGAGGGAGGGAAAAAGAAAATGTCATACTGTGTAAGACCACTGGTCTCTGAACAGTACTCCTGTCCAGCTGCATGCCTGGGAAGAGGCAGAGGCAAAACGGGCAGCGAAAGATCATATAAGTCTTTGTGTCTATCTTATGCTACTTAAAATACAATGAAATATTATTAAGAAGCATTGTCGTGTGAGTATATGAGCGCTGACTTCCTCTATAAATGGACCAATACTAGACAGGAGATGAACCATTCAGCTGCTAGGCAAAAAAATCTATAGCGAATCAGAGAGTAATTCTTAGCAGTGTTTTGTTCCTCTGCGTGTGCTTTTTTGTTCCTTGCTTAGGTCTGGAACAAAGTGATTCTTCACCATTGTCAGATACTATGAAGTAGGTGTTATTTCTACAGAGAAAATAAGAGACAGAAATAAGACTCGCTTTGTATTTCTTGCACATGATGTACAGAAAAAGAGGTTTATTTCCTGGAAACTCAGTTGGTTTTAATGGTTTACATTGTAGCTTAACTTCTCTTCAGAGTATATAGCTGTGAAGAGTTGTTAAGTATAAGGTAGTTAATTGTGAGAAGTTTTTACTTAATCTTTTGAAAAATTGGTTTTCATTTTTTGCCAGTAATGATTTTCTTCATGCCAAATAAATACTCAGAAAAGTTGGGTGCCTATTTTTGTGTGAGGCTAATTGCTGCAAAGTCTTAAGAGTGGCCAGTTGGAGAGAAGCTCTCAGAAAGAGTCAAGACAAAACCTCCAGTATGACTTCTAGCAAAATCACAGCTTTTTTAAGGTCCCTCCTTGTTCTGCAAGATATGCAATAGCAAGTTTTACTGAAATCCTCAGCAATTTCCTGAATTAAGAGGTCAATGGCTGTTAGAGATTTGGGGTCAAATACCAGCATTAGTATTGCCTAAATTCTTTGAAATAAAATCCTGTTGGGATTTTTTGAAAAGCACGTCGCAGGTGAGGCCTGCCCATAACCCTTTGCATTTAAAAATCATTGGATAAAAGGCACAGACAGCATTAGGATCAAAGACCAAGCTCCAGGTCTCTTTCTCTCCCTTTGAGAGGTAGTTCTTAGCTGCCAGCTGGTACAATCATGCTCCTCTTGCTTGCTCTTCCCAGGCTTGTGCTCTTTGCAGCATAGAACTCCAGCTTCAAAAGACTCCCTAGTTTCCCACTTTGTATAAATTGATGGGTAAGAAACGTTGATGCAAGGAAGGAAAAGGGAGTTTGAATTTCTTTGGCTGAGTTAAAATTAAGCCCCGCTCTTTTATTTTGTAGGCAAATGATCTATTAATGGGCTATTTCTAGGGCCAACAGCAGCTCCTCAGCAGATGCACTGTGAAGAAAGCTCCTTTCAGTTCTTTCTAGACTCTTGGTGCTAACTAAATGAAAATCTTCATTTGTAGCCCTAATTCATACACTGAATCTCTAGAGAGGAGAGGATTGCAGTTACACTTTTCTGTATGGCATAGTCCTTTACCTGGCTCTAAGCAGCTCCCTCTCACTGGGGACTTGTTGGATGGCCTTTGTAAGGGACGTTGTTCTCCCCACGCACTCCATGAAGGACCCATAACACAGGTATGAACTTCACTCTAGCATCTGAAAGTTAGGTAGTGCCCCCACTGTTGGAAATCTGACAACCAGCTGTCTTGCTGAAGGCAAAATAGAGACCAGAATTAGTCAGAATTATAATTCATGGGAATTTGTCTTTCAGTTGCCTTTTTTAGGGTTTTTTTGTTGAGCTGGTTTGCTTTTCCTATTTTTCTTTATCTTTTCCCAAAATAAGATTTTGAAGTATTTCATTTGCATTAAGGGAAACTTGCACATGATTGCCATCTACCTATACAAAGGAAAATAAAACAAGCAACCTGGACTAGTTGGAGGTGTCCCTGCCCGTGCCAGGGACATTCGAACACTAAGATGATCCTTAAGGTCCCTTCCAACTCTAACCATTCTATGATCTTTCTATGATCTAAACCAATACACAGTTAGTATTCTAAATAGATTGGATTATATAATGAAATGTTATTAATTTTGAACTCGGACTGTAAGAAATATGTCGTAACTGTACAGCATGAGTTGTACACGCTTATCTCTGAAAAATCATTTGTAGACTGCACACACAAGAACTTGTATATTTACAGAATGTAAGCTTCCATATACTAGTGTCTTGAGATTCTTTATCATAAGAAATTATTTGTTCAAGTTCAAGCTTGACACCCTTGTTTAAAAAAATACTATTTTTAGGCACTTTGTCCTTTAATATGTAGTCACTGGAAATTGCAATCCTGATGGAATTCAATGTTTTTCATTTGTTGGCCCTGGCAGCTGTGCATTAGTAAAATAAATAAATTAAATAAACAGCAACATCTGTTCCAGTCACTAGAGGCTTATTGCTGGAGTTATCTGCATCGGATGGGAGGAGAAGCTCTTGTAGAGGAGCTCAGCTTTCCAGAGCGGAGATTAGTAGAATCACTAGGAAAAAATATGTAGACTTGTGTGACCTGTGGGAAACATCTCACCTGCCAAATGATGACGCTAACTAGCATTAAAGTCTGAAGTTCTCTAGCATCTATTCTGCATTATTCATATGAGTAGGAATCCCATTATATTCAAAGAGCTAACATGGTATCAGTCTGTATCTTATTAAAAAGAAAATCTGTTGTGTAGTTGAGAACCTAAGCCTGTAGGCTTTTTCTTTCAGTTCATTATTCTTGGCTCCAGGATACCTTACTCTATGTATGTATATGAATAGTATGAATGTGTATGTCTATATATTTATGACTATACACATAATTCTTTGTGTGCACATGTAGCAAGTGGGACTGGATCATACATATATGACCGTACATGCTGTAGTTAAGACACCTCCCTGTCTTGTCTTAATAAATGAAGCAATAAACATATTTGATAGCTGTGATGCACAGAAGGTAAGACAAGGTGATCTAATAATGCCTTGGGATTTAAACTCCATGAATCTCTCCATACACCTGAGAGAGCAGTCACAAAGTAGATATTCCTATGCTGGTATTCCTACTTATGGTTAAGGTTAATGAAAGCTCTGTTAAAATTTTTTAAAGGGTGTAAAATAAACTTTTAATCAGACAGACACATGTTACTTGCCAATTCTGTGGAAGTAATTTGGGAAAGTAGTATACAGCTGTAGGAAAAAAGTGTCAGAATGAACCAGAATGTTTCACTTCCTGTACTGGAACCCAGAAACTCAAATGGAAGTTGCATATCAGGGTTCAAGCATAGCCAGAAAGAGATGCTAATAAATAAATATTGAAATTGGAAGGAAGACAAAATTGAAGTTTATAGCATTCTGAAGATGATTGTGCAGCTAAAGTTCTGGAGTTGTGTGCTGCATGGTTGTTTCAATTTGCAAAATCATATTTCTGTGAAACTATTTCTGTACTGAGTCATAAGCACTTAAGAAAAGAATTTATGATAGTTAATCTGTTCCTAGTTGAAGGCTTAAACTTAAAAGAGGGCTTCCTTGGACAGAAATTGCTTGCTTCTGGAAAGGTAACGAGTTTGCCGCCGCCTTCTGGTTCTTGTGCAGACACCTCTTTGGATCTAATCCCAGTAGCCAGAGACCCACAGGAACACAGAATCATTCCAGTTGGAAGTCATCTCTGGAGGCCACCTAGGCCAAGCCCCTGCTCAGAGCAGGGCCAAATAAATCAGGTTGTTCAGGGCCTTTTCCAGTCACACTTCAAATATTTCCAGGGATGGAGATTACACAACCTCTCTGGGCTATTCCTCCAGTATTTTACTTCCCTTATCATAACAAAGTTGTTCCTGATACCTAGTGGGAATTTTTTGTGTTCTAACTTGCTCCCGTTGCCTCTTGCCCTATCACTCTGCACCTTAATAAAATACAAGGGCACAATGCTGACTCACATTCAACTTGTTGTCCAACAGGACATGTAGGTCCTTTTCTGCAGAGCTGCTGAGCTGGCTTCCAGCCTGCCCTGTTGGGTGAAGTTATTCCATCCCTGACACAGGACTTTGCATTTGCTCATGTTAAACTTTATGAGGTTCCCACCAGCCCATTTATCCAGGATGCAGAGGTTCTTCTGAATAACAGCCCTGCCCTCCAGTGTAACAGCCATGCTCCTTCTTCTCTCCAGTTTGGTGTCACTCACAAACTTGCTGTGCATGCAATCCATCCCATCATCCAGGTTTTTATTAAAAGTGATAAATAGTTTGTCCCTGGTATCCATCTCGGCCTGAAGGCACTGCTAGTAAGTGACAACTCATTGGATTTGGAACCACTGATCCTAGGTAGCTTCCTGAGCCCAACACAGCCGCTTGGAATGCTTGGCTTCCTAGGAAATGCAGCTGTCAGCAAACATCATGCTTATTCCTTAATTTTAGCCAGTAGAGTCCGTGGCATCATTGTTCTCAGAACAGAAGCACTAGAGGCCTGTCAATGAAGTGAAGTTGCAGGTTTAAAGCAGCAAGGTAAGGCAGGGGTTGCAGTGTGAGGGACAGCAACTGAAGCCTAGGAAGAGGTGTCAGAGTGCCTTGCCAGATCACTGATGGTTGCGAGACTGGTTATAAGGCAACAGTTAAAATGGGTTCAGAGGGGAGTAAATAAAGCGGAGGACAGGTCCTGTGGATTATAATTCACCTTGAAGAAAATACTCCTGGCACTTTCATTGGCTCAGAAAGTTTCTGAGCTGCTTATTGCTTGAGAGAGAGGTTAATTAAGCTAGTTTCATCTTCTTCCTGTAAGTATGGAGCTATTGCAGAAGATGGGATACGAGGCTGGGCAGACCCATCAGTGTGATTCATTATAGAGTACTTGACTTCCATCTCTTTTTACATTAAAAACAAGAAAGTATTAACAGGCTAAGTGGTAGTGAGGTAGATGTTGAAGGAAATAAGATACTGACTTTGTTTTGATATCCAGGAGGAAGCTGAGTAGGTTGGAGGTTCCCACTTTCCTTTTTATCCTTTGAAAACCTCCATTTATGGCAAGCAGCAGGTATGAAAGAGAAAGGAGCAGAATATGGGCTATTTAGAGTAATTGTCACAGTAATTCTTCTCTGGAAAGAATTTTATTTACTCGTTCTCTCTGGGGTAAGCACTGAATGCCAGCCAAGTAAGTCAGATGTAGATGTGTGGGTCAAAGGGATATGTGGTAATTTGAAGGAAAACGAGTATGCCAGCAAAGGCTTCTTCAACTTTGTATGAGGGTACTTTTCAGTTTTCAAATTATATCTCAGTCTGAGAGGTAATTTTCAGGTTTGCTGCAGTGAAAGTTGTTCACATGAAAGTATAGTGCAGCCTATATTTGATTATTAATTGGTTGGCATTTATCTCTCCACTTTTTTCAATTTTGTAATATGTTTGGTCTGCAAAGAAAATCAGTAATACGTGGACATCACAGACACAGAATTGCAGCATGAAGATATTTATTGTGTAATAACTAAATTGGATAATTGCAGCTATTTGAAGTAAAAACTATAAATGGTTCATATAAAATAATTCTGGTTTTAAGGATAATGAGCTATATAATTTAGTAGCACTGGGAACTAACTTTAAAAGTTGCTGTGGCTAATGCTTTTTTCATACTAATTTCATGCTGTTAAAACTCCACCAGCGTTAATGGAGTTAATCCTGATTTTCATTTACATAAATGCAAAGAAAGCTCGGCCCCAGTGATATTTTATATACTGTTGCAAGTATGCCTGAAACTACTAAACCCACTTAATGCCACATTAAAATAAATCTCTGCAGAGAGTTCTTATTTTACACATAAACCTCTATGTCAAGCAACAGAACAAAGACATACTATTCTTTGACATTTTACATTTGCAATACTGGTTGAAAATTCAGAGGCTTTTTGAGATGTATTTTTATCAATGAAAAGTCTGTGAAACCACTTAAATAAAAATTAGCTTTTATTAATGTAAACCTGTCCACTAGCTTCCATAGACGATGGAAGTACTAATTCTAAGGGAAGAAAAATGATTTGATTTTTAAGACATAAATCAACTCCTTCGTTTCTTACTCTTTGATCAGCTTTGCTTATGTGGGCAAGTAATCTGACCCCCTTTGGCATCTAATTTTTAACCTCTTTCCTCTCCCTTCCCTTAGCATTCAGCTTTTATCAAGGCCAGATTTTTTTTTCCTCCAGGGAATAGTCATGCCTCATTGATTTTTTTTCTCTAGTGTTTAGAAACCCTGTTGCAATGCTGAACCCTTAGGAAATACCCATGTTTTGGAACATCAAGTACATCGGTTTTTTGTTTGTTTGTTACTAGGCTGCCGCTCTATGGCCATATACATAAACTACAGGTTTAGTTCCACTGAAGTAAACTCTATTGGAGGAGTTTCTGGGAATGTGTCATAGAACATCTGGGCTTCATGTTCTACAGTGAGAGTATGATTACCTTGGAGAGACAAAGGGAAAGACTATCATTTCACCTGTAGGCAGCTACCAGCCTGATATCTTAAATACGTTACAGACTGTCTTTTTGATCAGTGATACTCTGCATACTGTAGTACCCGACACGTAATTTATCACTATCCTTGCCCTGGCTGTCTACAATGTTGGTATTTTGAACTGGATTTTCAAATGAGAAAATATTCAGCATTTTATGCCAGAAAGCAAAAGGATATGCTTTCAGAATGCCCTGGCCAGGAAATCAAGTAGGTCTGATTAGACTTATACATGCCTGGTGTCCTTTGTAAGTATGAAGTTTTGACACTTTTGAATCTGTGCAGTGAGGAAGTCATGGAAGAGAATCCAGGTGTGTTCTAATGTAGAGGCTTATATGTAGTCATACATAGTAGTTCACAAATAGATTAAAGGGGCATCTAAACTTTTATTAAGAATTTTTTCACCTATGCTAGGTTAGAATAAACTGCCTAGTAAGTTGTTATATAAGTCACTATTTTCATATCTGTTTCTGAAAATGGAGAGGTCTGAAATGCAGTAAATCTGCTTTCTGGAACACCATGAGCAAGCTGTAGATTTGTCTGCCTGTAAGCCTGCCTGTGCTCTAGTTGTACAGTGTCAAGACCTTTCACAACCAAGACTCATGTTGAATGGGGTGGGGGTGACACTGTGTATATGTATAGTATTATTCCTCATTCTTGAGCGATTTTGCGTGTTTCCATTCACAAAGTGGAATCAGAACAAGCTTGAGATCCATTCCTGCCTTAATTTTTAGCACACCTTAACTAAGAGGAAAACTTCAAGATTGATGGAGATCTAATTTCTTGTAGATGTTAACTTCTAAAGAACACAAACCCTGCTTGATGTCCTGTCAGTGACCATCAATTGCTACATAAAATACTGTAAGGGCTTCAAAAGGATAGTATATTGTATATAAGCAATACGCACCTTTTGAAAGCAATCTAAAAAATTAAAGCCCAAAGCAGAGTAAATTAATTTATTTAGGTGAATAAAAGACATCTTTAATGGCCAGAGAAGCCCAGTAATGAAAACAAGCTAAAAAATTTTAATATGTGTTTGCCTTTGAATATTCTCCTGTATGCACACACACAATTGTGTGTGCAATTTAGGATTACAAGTACAATTTACTATGAACAGGAGATTGAGAAAGAAGGGGAGATCATAGAACAGTATGAAGCAGGAGCTCAGAAAGAAGTTGGACAAGAAAGAGCTTGGGGAACTAAACCAGTAAAAAAGGAGATAAAAAATGACTTCCTTTTCTAAAGTATTTCTACAGCAGTCAGTGCAAGCAAGAGCGACATAAGAGATAGGGCTTAAAACCATATGCTGAAGTTGCAAGTGACAATATTGAAATATAATAGTATTTTTAGAGAACGGGGATGCTGAGCAAATAGCTAGAGGCCGGAAGGCAAAAGAAAGCGAGGCTGCCTGAAGGAGGATGCAGGCAGCACAAGGCCCTTGTCTGAGCCTTGTTTGTTGTAGCAGAGGCAGCAGTGTCCCCAGAGCACCCATCGGGGCCACGTACCAACAGCAAGTGCCAGAGTGCAGCAGTGTCTGACACCTAGGCATGCACCTCAAACACTCAACTCCACGGCAAGGCTGAGGGCTGAGATTTCGAGCAGCAGACAGGGAGAAAGCATCGACAAATTCTCTGTTGGCTGGTGCTGTGGCGGGTGGACACACAGAGCAAACTGTGTGCACAGAGGCATCTGGCTAGCAAAAGCCAGGTGAGCTGTAGTAGGCAGAATTAATTTAACTGTTGGTTTAAGATGGTGAGTTGAAATGCAAACCAAACCAGATCCTGTAGCAGTCAGTTTTTGAGCTGCTGTAATAAACCGAATGATTTCCTTCACATGGAGATACTAAAAATACCCATCTTGTACAAAGTGTTGTATTTCCCCCCCCTGAAACTTTTGCCATAACTTCATTGCCATTTACCATTATTTTTCTCCTGTGTTCTTCCTAAGTGGATGGAAATGCCAGGGCACTGTATTCCAGATATGGCTGCAACAGGGCTATATAGGAAACTATTTATGCTGCTGAATTTCAAATATGATCCATGGCTCTTCTCAAAATGCCACTGTTTCTTTGTTTTTACAATGGCATCATATAACGGGACTGTGTTGCTTTTCACCTGTCTGGTCGGGCTCTGATTCTGAGACAGTATGGTATCCAAAACTGTTATGTTTTTTTAAAACAGAATAACATGCTCTCAATGTTTTAGAAATGTAAAAACATCTTAATACTACCGAGTGATCCCAATCCTGAGAAAGGAACCTTTCCTTCCTCGTGCATCTAAATTATTCACAAGGCCAAAAGGCCTATAAAACCAAATTAACCTTAGTGTCAAGACATGGAAATATAAATAACTGGTTTTACCATATCTTCCTTTCCTCTTGTTCTGTTTACTGGAAATTAGTCAAACAGATTCTGTGTATTTATTGTATCATAGTGCTCAGGTGATTTAGCTATATCCAGGATCTTGCTGTGCCAAAACAGAAAGTGCCTGGAGGACCAAATATAGTTTTTCCAGTTTTCCTGTCCCTTGACAGTAAAGACCTTGGGTAGCATCATTGAACTAGCAAGGTTTGGGCCCTAGAGAAGCAGAGTTAATTACCTGTTTCTGCCATCCCTGGTGAAATGTCATTTCATTTTTCTATATTTCAGTTTCTACAAGTATTGTATTTCCTTCCTCTTGCCTTTTTTTTTGGGGGGGTGGGGGGGGTGTGTGTGACATACCTTTGTTTTGTGTTTGTATTTTTCCCTGTGGGTTTTGACAATAAGCTCTTCAGTGTAGGAACCATGCATCTATACAGTTCCCAACACAAAAGGGCCCAATCTGAGTTGGAAACTCTTTGTGTAGGTATAATCACACTAAAAAATTCTTTAACCCAGATACTTCAGCTCACTTTGTCTCTATATTTCACTGGGCATAGATCCTCCCAGCACTTCTTCCTCACTAATACTCTCTTTTAGTAGGGACGAACAGATTAGAAGGAGCAGGACACTCACTACAACCCTTGCAAAAGGGTGAAGGTCATGATCAGATCTAATTAAGAACAAGACCTTAAGAGGTACTGAAGGTAGCATCCCCTTCAGCTACCTAGTGCTCTGCCCTCTCTCAGAGCAAGTTTTGCATTGAAATAATCTCCTATCTTGATTTTCCTGCTTGGTTTAATTATCTGTACTGTTTGTACTATTTCTTGTCATGTTATGTCTAATAAGCTACCATGTCTTTTCCTGTTGGCTTGGCTGCAAAAGTCTTATCCTGAATATGCATAGAATTGTACAACCTTCAGGCAGTGGTGAATCTCCAGTACTGTTATTTCTAAAATATATTTTGTGGACACTATATACACAGTAGTAAATTTATCGAAGTGTAAAGAGAAAGATTGCTCAATACAGTGCAACACTTCAGGAACACATTTTGGTATAGCTCTCAATCACACACAAACATGAAGTTATATTGTCTGTCATAAAAGAATTGAATGTGATAAATTCTGTGAGCAGTATATTAAATCTAAGGCTCAAAAAGCTAGCCACTTTCATAGTACCAGCTCCAGGATTGATTTCCCTTTGGTCTTATACTTAACAAATTGCCATGAAATTATGTGGATGTTCTTTTGTTTCTCTTCAAAATACAGATTTAAAACTTCATTATTTAATATTTTTGCTTCACATCCTAATGGATAAATATTCACATCTCAGAATTTCCCACAGCTGGCAGAAATTGGCAGTGCTGTTGTTTATTAGAAGAGAGGCAAAGGACAGCAATGGAATGGCATTATTGCTCCATAAATGTGATCTCATCAAATCAATCTGCGGGTCTGGAAAATTCATAGTTCTTCATTAGATTGCTTCAGCACCGTATGTGTTTTGTGGATAGTGTGAGAACTTCATGCCTGATCCAAAACCATCTGAATTTGGCAGAAAGACTCCATTGTTTAGATTGCAATTCTTTGGAGTATGTGTCCTCATCTACTGACACAGAGTAAAATAGCATACAGAGATACCTCTGCCAAGCTCCTGTGCCTGCACCTGCTTACAAAATGGGGAAAGTACTCATATTTCTGCTGTTTTTTTAATGAGGAAACCCAATTCTGATGTAGAAGGGAGCCTGCCAAATTAAGTAAACAACGCAGCAGGACTACACGAAAATTTTCACACTGCATATCTAGAAGCAGAAGGACAGAATTCACAACCTTAGGAGAGGATGAACAAGACTAGCTTTAATCTATCTCCATACCCTTCTGATTCTGGGTTGCTTGGTGCCAAAGTTCTGGGTCTGACAGCTCCCATTTGCCGTGTTTTTCAAGAGGCCTTTGAGTAAACAACCTTTACACTCTTTATACCTTTGTAGTGCCACCAGCAAGGACTCCACTAATTGCAGAACACTCCAACTATCTTAGCTGGCATAAAGTGGGTAGAGCACGTTTGAAGACAGTTAAAGGGCACAAGAAATACTTTTATTGAGATGTCCTATGTAATTTCAGTGAGGTTCCCTTGTCAGGAGGTGCTGTGCTGATATGCTCTGTCATCACTGTTACAGTTTATCACTGAACTTTCTCCCCAAAATAACAGGAGAAATGCAGAAGACACAACACTGGAGGCTGTGGTGAAACCTACACAAAACTTTCTTGCAATCAGGATCTGGAACAGTGTGGACTATATGGGCTCATCATAAACGTGCTAGAATATTTATTATACAAAGAATAAAAAGATAAACATGACTTTTTATTGTAACCAGCAAAAGAGAAACATAACTGGGAGGAAAATGAGGAATTAATCAAATGTGTAGTTAATGGCACAAATTTAAGACTGGGATATCAAAAGTAAGGCTAGAATTTCTGTGAAATAACAAACATCTCAGTGTGCCTTTTCATTCTTTTTATTTTCTGGATTAAGGTATTAATGTTTGTGGGGTGTTTGGGGCATTTAGAAGCCAGAAACAAACTAGCAGGTTTATCCTGACCCTCTCTTTTCTAGTGCTACCCCTTGCTTCCTGGCTGCCTTTCTTCAACCTCCCTGTTCCTTAAAACAGCTTGTCTTCACTAATGATCATGTAACAGCCCTTCACCAATTATAAGTCTTATAAGATAGTCCCTCTAGACAATTTCTGATTCTATAGTTTCTCCTCATTCCTCACTAAACCTTTAATTGTAACCTCAGAATTTCCTGATTGAAATAAGGTTTCAAGTAGCACACGTGGAGGATGGTGACTGAGGACAGAAGTAGTATGAGAACTAGGAGGCCTTTTAATGAATATTTTCAATATAAAAAGATTCATGTGACAGGACTCTGGAAACAAGACATTAGACGAATAAAAAATTAAGTGCAATGGGCATATTTGTAAAATGTTTTCACTTGGTTCACTAGCATCTGTTCTATTTTCTTTCTCAGGAGTGCTGTGAACTTCTGGTTTTCCTATTTCTTCTTGGCTCGCTGTTTGTATTCTGATATCACTTTACACAGAAAAAGATTGCCTCTTGGAAAGTTCAGTTACATATGCTGTTCAAGTGATCCTGACAAGGATGAGTGGTAATAAAAATGGTCCACACTTTGAACGTGATTTGGATTACACTGCAGAAATTACATGTCAATATTGGATAGAGCTGTATGGGGGATATACAAAAGCAATATAGGGTTATATGTGGACATGATTTGCCATTCCCCTCTTGACACCACTCACTCTACGTGCCTGCTCTTTATTTATAGGCAAGAAGCATGCTGACATTTCAATATTCTTTCGGCTCAACAGTTCAAAGTACAGTCACAGCAAGAAAAGCAACATGTGTAACGACGAATAGCCTGAGATTCATTTCACTGGATTTTCCAGGAATTGAATTTTAAATTGAAAGGTAAGCCACAATGCTAATTTTACAGGAGTTTTGAAAAGGGGAGGTCAAATTTTAGGATGAAAAAAAAAAAAGAAAAAAAAAAAGATGTATGAATAGCATTCATAAGGCAATGACAATACTGGAATATGGTGTACAAATTTCTCTTTACATTTTAGTAGTAATTACAGGAGACAACAGATGCTGTCCTGTCATGCAACATAATGTTTTACTTTATCTAGTTTTGGGCTTTAATTGTATTACTAGGGCCAAAAGTCAATCTTAGCTTATTTCTGTGAGTTGTGTCCTCATTACTGACAGAAACAGGAACGATGTATACGCAAACACACGCAAATGTGTGACACCACTAAAAGTTGTGCTGTTGTAATTAGAAGCATGAAAAAAGTGTATGAATTTAATTAGGCTTCAGTTAATTTCATTAACATGCTAGGGTACTGTGATCACGAGCACATTAGAAACATCTCAACAGTCATGATTTTCCATCTCCCATGCCCCCTTTGAATATAATTTTTGTCATACATTAGGAAATCATGAAAATTCATAGTTTTCTCCTGGAAGTTTTGGTGAGGTAATGATGCAGAATAAATACAATACTTGTGCTGGTAGAAGACTAAGAATGTCAAAGTGTTTGAGTAAATAAAATGGAGATTACATCTTGCAAATACAAGGTATTTTAGTATTTTAAGTTAGCAAGAACCATTGCACTTGGGCAAAAAGTCACTTCCTGTGGAAAAGAGAAGTGTAATTTAAGTGTTTTAATTCATTAAATCTACTTTCAAAGTCTCCAGAGAAAAATCAGGCCTGTAATACCAAAACCAGAATCAGAATGGAAACATTCAAGCATGTAACTTTTCCAGTTGTTAACACACCAGGTGTAATGTTAGCATATGTGAACCTGTCTAGCACTAAGAAATTACATTTTTTTCAACAAGACATTTTTCATCAACAAAAATAAAAGTCCTGCTAGACTCAGAAATCTCTGGTTCAGCCAACGTTATGTCAATATTATTGGGCTTCAGTTGCTAACAACTTGCAAGCTGGAGAATTAATAACCAGACTTAAGTTGCCACCATTGACTAATGAGGCTGGAACGTGACCTGCACACCTAACCAGCCATGAATACAGGAGAAAAAGCTCAAGGCTCATTTACTACAACTGTCAAACTAATGCATTTTCTTTAGTGCTAATCCAAAAAAGGATGAGCCCTAACACTGCAGCAGTATATCAGCATTCCACCGGTGTAAGCACCAGAGTAAAACAAGAGACAATTTACTCCAGAAATTCTCAATATATGTTTCCTTTTGCTATAAACGTTTCTAATGTCTTGCCCTGGGACTGGATGATAAACCCATATTAATCCCCTTGGAAGGCTGTATTTCCTGTAATTGTGTGAGATGGGACCATGATTTTATCTGCATATTTTACATTCTCCTTTTGCAATTTTTTTTGCCTTCCTTTCTCAGACTTAAATCATTGCTTTGCCAATAATAATTGTGTTCACCAGAGCTATCAACAGTAGAAAATTCCATATGTTGCTGCACAGATGAAGCACAGAGAAGAGAGGAACTCAAACCTACCTCCTTTATATGCACCCCTCTAGGCTGGGCAAAAGGGAGGATTATGATGGATTTCGTAGCTGAACTCTGGATCAAAACCTGTGTTTTAGTTATATTTTCAATTAAATCAATTAAATCTCACTTGTCTTCTGTCAACTCAAAGGAAGTCTGGAAGTGTTGTCTAGCTACAAACTCAGGGCATGACCACATCCATAGATTTTGAAAATACAACGGCTGAGTTACAACCCTGAAGATTTTGTGGAATAAAGTTGTCTCTGAGAGAGCTGCTTCAGGACTGATAGGTTGTTCCTGACTCCTGCACAGTGCTGTACACACAGCTTTTGTGAAAGCATCCAGAAGCTGATTCTGACACCCTCTGCCTTGTTTTCCAGACCATTGAACTCTTACTGATCGGGAATTGAACACTGTAGAGATCCTTTAAACAATTTCTGGCATTTGGACAGCATCGGGAGGAGGGGAGTTCACAGTAGATATAAAAGATTTATTTCTGTGAAGCTGATCCCCAGGTGATAAAGTTAATCTAAGATAAGCATTTAGAAGTGTCATGGGTTTTGTCCATAAAGACAATTTAGTTAGTCAATGGGAACAACCAGAAAGTGTGTAGCAAGCACAGGTGAGCGTGTCTGGAATCTCTTCTGCCCTGCCAATTCCTGGATGCCACTTCCTGTCCTTGGAAACAACAAAAACCCATGTAAATTGGAGCAAGGCCCTTTTCCGGGAGAGGAGGAATAGCCCATACCTCCTCCCGTGGTGTAAACCCCAGGAAATTCTACCCAGGCTTTTCTCTGCCTTTCCTGCTTTCCACACTCCTACAGCTTTCTGCTCAGCAGCCCCTTAAAGAATGTGGCATTTCCTTTGAGCTAATGAAATTGCAAAAAGCAGCTGCAAGATTTGGACTGAATGGGCTGTTTCTCCGTGCGGAAAGAGTGCAATTTTTTTTCTGGGTAAAGGAATAAACATTGTAAAGAATAAACACTATGAGTAGCTGCAGTCTGAGGAAGGCAAGAGGTTTGGGGAAGGCTAGAGGAGTTACAATATATATGCATTGGGGAAGAGTAGGAGTGACTGGAGACATAAAATGCTACAGAAAAGGTGTGAGAGAAGTCTAAAAAGGTTTGAAAATCATGCCTTAGATCTTGCTCAGGGTAATGCCCGGCTCTGATGCTAGATCCAAGTTTTCTGTGAGAAACTGTCCATCCAGTTCAGGATTTTGCCAACAGTATCTTGTAAAAATGCTGCTAACCTCCATCAGCCCAGACCTCACTGGGAGATCCAGACATTTGGCAGACATTTGGTTTTCACTTATGTAACTAAAACAGAGGAAATTGGTTACTGTTGTGCCATCACATTCTAAACTTCAGCTTTGTATTTTGTTAATGCTGTGAATCTCTTTCTTTTGAATGATGCAATCCTATAATTATACTTGGTGCATAAGGATAAAAGTTCTGAACCCAGGGAATGTGCGTATGTATATGCAAAGTAGTAAGGAGGTGAAAAAATAGGATAAGGACTCTGTTGTTAGACTGTACAGCTACCAAAACTCAACATCCTAGAGTTTAGCAACAGGTCATTGACACAAAAAACACCTGACTGCTTTGTAGTAGCAATGTATGAATAACACGAAACTATTTCTGGGATGCAGAAATAAGAGTAGTTTTGCAGGTCAATTTTTCATCTATCTAAATACTATAGGTATCTACTTGATTACTTAGGTGTCAGCTCAGAAACTACAGTTGTTTAAATAAGTATGTATAACTGGAGTGCAGGACCCTAAATGCCTAGCAAAATAGATTCTTGCAAGCAGGGGTGTGAAATACATAAACTCCCTGGTTGATGTCAAGTCTTAAGCCTCCTGAAAGCTAATATGGAGGCCCTGATGATGAGGATGCTTGTCATCATCTATTGGTGATTAGACTAAGGATTGTGGTATAAAACTGAAAAGACAGGACTGATGCTATCATGTAGGATTATTTTTCTTTTTCTTCAAATTGCTATTGAGGCATGCAGGTCCTTCCTTCTTATCACATAAATTGAAAAATAAATGTCTGAGAAACATTGCTATATCTTGCATCAAGTTTGGCTGGCTGCCTTAAAATAAGCAAGTATCATCCAAAATTTATCAAGGGTCCTAGCCAAGTACTAAATCAAAGCTATCAAACTAGTTTTCCATTCTTCAGCTTTTATAAAAAAGAAATTGTTTTAAGAAGCTGTGTGCTGTTGAATGTATGACTGAAAGATAATGTCTGTAACAGATCAAAATAATTTTTTTTAATTGGAAACTCGTCATATTCTATTTGTAATAGTCTATTTTGATTTTTTTTAAAAGCTGCTGCATTAGAGAAGTGTTTTTCCATTAGCAAACATACGTTAATGTAACTAGACTGTTACAACCTCATTAATATTAAATTTTTAACCACTCACAAATTAGTAATTATACAATTATTTAATTGCAGGATTATCCTGTTGCTGAATATTAACGTACCTTTGTGAACATTTCCGGTAAGTGTGAACTGTGTCTATGTGCAGCACAAGAAAAACATGTCAGAATGCCTGACTGCTCACAGGTGGTACCACAGGGGAAAAAAAAACCCAAACACTGAAACAAAAGCAAACAAACAAACAAGAATAGGCAAATTTTTGTGTTGAACTGTGAAGATTATCCACCTTTGTGTCATGTTTATTTCCAGAGAAAGGCGGTTTACATGCCTTTTCCTGGCAGAAGAACAGAAGAAAACAAAATCAGAGCTACTCATATCTTTAACAAATTTCAGTACTGTGAGAAACTTCTAGATTTACTGCAATTTTATGACAAATTTATGAACCTGCTTCACCTTTTAAAAATTCTTCAGGACTTCCATTACTGTCTTCTATAAGTTTTTCCCTTGCCAGCTCTTTGCTCTGAAGTGCAAACTGCAGCAGAAAAGCTGGACACTCATCCTGGGGCCAGCGTTGTATGTTCTTAGGTATTAGGCTCACATGTGTCCAATGTAATAATATTTCTTACATCATGCTCTCTTGCCAGCTCTCTTTGCTCAACATCAGCTCTGTCTACTGATAACTCTGTGGTTATAGATTAAACATTAATACTTTTGGACTCAAACTACAAATCGATTTGGCCTTCACAGCCTCTCTCTCTAAGAAACTTTTACCTCTGAACCCTCTATTTTCCCTTCCATACTTCCTCACAGTTTTTCTACTTCTTTTCCTTATTCTCTTTAGTCATGAAGGCAGTAGAAACAGATATATTTATTACCCTGCAAATGATAATACAATTAAAGGAGAAAAAGACACTTAATGATGTTTGTTAACAGGACAGGACAGGACAGGGTGCTTTTAGTCCAGCAAAAGTAACAAAATTATTTGTAAAACTAATTTAAAAACTAACAGCTGTAAGAATCTCCCTCTGAATAGGTTTTTCCCATTTGACTGCCCATTTTTGGTCTTTTGAAATTACTGGATGTGCTGCTTTCACCCAAAGATCCTTCTCATTTTCTTGAGAGCAGTCTCAAAATGCCTAATTTTGTGTAAAGATAATTTCCCAGTGTTTCAGTAAGATATGTCCTTATTCAAGGGAATCAATAATCTCCTATTTCAATCACCCATCATCACACATCAAAAAGCCATTTAAACCAACCATAAAACCAACAGCGTGATGTCAGACTGTCATCATGCCGATACGCTGGGAGCCACAGGTCCTTGCAACAATGCAAGTGGAACCTGTGCTTAGCTGGAGACGTTTCAGGAAGCCTGCAGGCTCCTGATATGTCATTCTCCAACTACACTAAAACCCATTGGACCAGCTGGACACAAATGGAGATCAAATTATCAGATCTTGGCTCTCAGCAATGTCAGCTTCCTATACTGGCTATATTGCCAACGTCATCCGCCTATTGAACGAGCCCTTGTTATTTTTTACTCAGAACAAAAATAATGTTGTCATGTCCAAAGGCTACGTTTTCCCTTTTGAAAACGCTCTTTTTCATCCTTTGCATTTTTAAAAAATCTTTTGTCTGCATTCTTTTGTGGTCTGAGGCTCCTGTATCTTGGCCAAACACTGATACATTCATTGCAGGCTTCAGCTGCTTTGCAGAACCTGAATAGACACTGAGGCTACACGGGCGACTTCAATTAAGCAGCTCTATAGAGCTGATATTTTTTGTTGAAAAACAGTGTCTTTTTGCAGGGCCAAACAAAGTGGCAATTTCAGGGATGCAAATCAGAACAAAATACTTAAAAAATAATAACTGCCAGGCAACTAATTGTAAGCATCCAGCAGAGACTACAAAGACACACTTACCCACTTGTTTTCTTGTTTTACTCTACCGTTGTGAAATCCCAAGCATGTACATTACAGCATAAATGCACATGATAAAGTAGAATTTCAGTGAGAAATTTCCAGATTTTGGCAACCAAATTGCAGACTTTTTGAGACATAAAGGTTTGTTTTCTTGCAGAAGTGTAGCTATGAAAATATACAAAGGTCTTTTTATTCCTACGCACATGTACACAGCAGAGGTTCTCACTGAAATACAAGAGTGCAATTATTTTTCCTTCACCCTGCTTGTAAGACACAAATACATTATACTTCATGAAGGGCTTGAGAGCAGCATATGCCACATGCAGGTGTGTTCTTCTCAACTACCTGAGAATACAGCAAGTGTTATGCTGCTTTTTTGTTCTCCCCTTCTTTTTTTTAATAAAACTTTTGCAATTTTTTTCTACGCTTGTACTTTTTCTTCCCCTTTTGTTTCTTTTTGGTAATTTCTATCAGTTTCTTTGCTGAAAAATAAAAGAAGAGCTTTGTTCATTCACTTTCGGGAGAGAATTTCCCACATGGCTTTAATTCCTCTGTACTTGAAACTGTTGGACTGTTGGGTCCAATTCATCCCCTCCTCCTCTTTGTTTCCTTCTTCCCCTGGGCCTGCAACCCAGCAGAAATCTTTTTGGCTTTTTTTGGTGTGTGTTCCAATCTGAGCCAAATTATCGCAAATTACTCTGTCTGGCCCAGGCTATTATTAGACCAGCCAACAACTGTGGCTCTTTTGATTATTTCAACAGCTGGTTTTGTTGCTTGTCTGAAGACCCAAAATCACAGCTCTCTCCTCCCCCTAGAAACTGCTTACCCAGATAAAGGGCTGTGTCAGGATCTGTTCTGGGACTGCTAATGTGGGTCTGACGTTGCTACTCAGGAGCACTTTGTCAGAGCCCATCTATCTCCTGCAGACTTGTTAAAGCCTGCATCCTTCCAGGTTACCTCCATTGATTACACCCCTTTATCAGGTGTCAAGCCAGTGATGTGATGCTGTGTTTGACAGAACTAAGGCTGTTGATCACTTGAAAATACCAGTGTAAACTAGAAGTGAGGCACAGCTCACAGCGTATGGATGAGTACATCTGGCAAGCACTCATGAGAAAGGAATTACTTGTAAGAAATAGAGCTCTAGGCATTCACCCTCCATCTCCACTCCCTTAAAGTCCATGCATAGTGGCAGATGTTGCAGTTGATAGAAGTGAAAAGTATGTGAATGTACTGTCTTACATATTCCTGTATATTACCCTAGATACACTTGTTCTACAGGCATTTAAAACTAAGAAACACCTCTAGCTTGAACGCTTGTTGCATTTGTACACTGGCAGTATGAGTACACCTACAAACAACATACCAAGAACTCTAGCCACTGGTAAGCAACCTTTTTGCGGAGGCAATCTGCATTATTGAATGTTTTTTGCCATAAATGTTTAAGAAATATGATTTAGGTATTTCATGCAATGCTGCCTTGCATATTTATTTTGTTTAAATGCTGGGAATTTTTACTTGTTTCCAGTAGTACTGATTGGAAACTCTTTCCAATAGTATGTTAGTTACTGCTACCTGACTCTTGTATCC
>BJBW01015377.1:0-55686 GCA_004320125.1 Scolopax mira
GTAGATGCACTTCAGTTGGGCTAATCGTCCCACTATATTTCTAGGAGGGCAAGCCTTAATTCCCACCTGTCCATGTGCAGACATTACTGCAGTTACCATTTCATCATTACTCCTTGTGTCTTCACTGCTACATGTGTCTTTCTCTCCCACATCAACTGCTGCAATAGTCTGCAAGGCCTTACTTGCACCTTTTCCAACTAGCACTGGCTCACTACTCATGGGCACTTTAGTAGCCCTGGTTCCAACCCCATCCCCTTCAAAGCCTCTTTAAAGCCCTCTCAATGAGCCCTGCTAATTCTTGTCCCAGTATCCTCTTTCCCCTTTGGGTTAGGTTTCCCACATCTGCTGCCAGCATCCCTGGTGACTTGTAGATCAGCCCATGATTAAAGAATCCAAAGCCCTGCCTTTTACAGCAGTCTTTTACCCATGAGCTGATTTGTTGATTCTTCTTAATTATCCCTTCATCCATCCCTGTGACTGGTGGGATAGAAGAGAATACCACTTGCGCTCCTGATCCCTTGACCAGTCGTCCCAATTCTCTGAAGTCCCTTTTCACTGCCTTTAGGCTTCTGTTAGCTACCTCATCCTTACCTGCTTGACATATCAGGAGTGGGTAATAATCTGAGGATTGAACCAGGGAGTGAATTTTCCTCTGGATGTCCTTAATCCTGGCCCCAGGGAGGCAGGGACGGGTGGGACGGGTCTGGTCTACATATTGGGCCCTCTGTTCCACTCTGAAGGGAGTTGCCTATTACAATCACCTTTCTTTTTTTCTTGGTTGATGAAGTCCTGAGACATGGGGGTGGGT
Source organism: Scolopax mira (assembly GCA_004320125.1). Classification (NCBI taxonomy): domain Eukaryota; kingdom Metazoa; phylum Chordata; class Aves; order Charadriiformes; family Scolopacidae; genus Scolopax; species Scolopax mira. The sequence goes on from BJBW01015377.1 coordinate 809, forward strand.
GACTAGTCCTGGGTGACTCACTGGGTAGATCATCCTCTCCATTCTCATTTACCTCATCCCCAAAATCCAGAACTCCGAACCTATTATGGAAATGCAACTGGGAAGGTGAGGGAGGCTGTTGGGGGTTCTACTTGCCTCTCCGAGGAAGGAGCAGCCTCCATTCCCCCCTTTCTATTAAGTCCCCTCTCTCTACTTTTAATGGAGCCTCTTCTTGCTGCCTTTGTGTGAGTGTTCGGCTTCACCAGTCTATTTCATTTTCATATTCTCTGATGTTTCTTAATCTTTCTACCTCTTCTCTTAGTTCCACCACCTGCCTGAGCAGCTCATTTATCTGTTTACACTGCACACAATGCACATCTCTGGGTCCCTGTGGTACCACAGCCAAGCTCAGGCATTCGCTGCAGCCAGGGCCCTGCACGGACACGTCTTTGCGTGGGAGCTTGGTCTGAGTTCCCACATTCTTCTTTGCAGGGGCTTTGAGGCGTTTTGTTGCCACGGTCTTTTGTGTGTGTTGGGGCCTGACTTTTACCTGGCACCATGAGGGGACCCAACTGGCAGCCTCTATTGGCTGCTTCCCTCAGGCTCTGCTCACTCGCTCTGAACCTGTTGCAGCTGTGGCCACTTTGAAATGTGCTGCGGTCACCCTGCCCACCCCCAGGCACGTCAGTCTCTCGTCCCTCGCACAGCTCCCAAGTCCTTTCGGGTCTCTCTGCCTTCCCTTGGCTTCTCCATCTCCGGGAAGCCCCCTCTAGCTCGAGTTTAAAGCACTCACCGCTACCGCTGTCTGCATGGTCTGGCCAGCGAAAGGCTGGTTATTTTCAGAGTGCCAGGAACCGGCCAGTGTGGGGTTGATAGTAGATACTCTTTGGTTCTTGTGGTTCTGAAGACCATGCTTCCCAAAGATATCCATAGGACTTATATGATTTCTGATGTTCTGGTGTTCTTTCCCTCTCTCTCAACTGCTTCTGCAAATCATCTGAATGTGGTTAGTCAGTATTTCTTTGTGTAAGCAACTCTGTGTCCATGGTGTTCATTAATTTCCTTGCTTGCATATTAGGTCGTCTGGGTTTCCTTCCAGCCTGTGGTTAGTGTAGCTCATTCAAGATTCAGTAGGCAGTTATGCATGATTTATGCATGATTTAGTTGCAAATTGGATGCATGTCTTAGATTTCTCTTCTACAGTGCTTCAGACTACAGTTCAGCACCGTTACATGTTGACAGTACTTGGTGAGCACATATTTGGTGTCAGATGATCTGTCTTCATTACTAAAGGCCAACCATGCAAAAACTGCGTTTGTTTATGGGTCTAAAAGTTCTTGCTGTCCGTACCTTCTTGGGCATTGCATTGGACATGATGCAAGTAAGTTACTGATAGAGCTATTCACAATTCTACATTTTTTGACCTATGGGAAATGATAACATTTTGAAAATGGTTTTTGTGCCATATTGCAAAATGGTCTATTAAGGGAGGGGCAAAAAGGGTCACAATTTAAACTGTTCTTTTTCAATAAAATCAAATGGTTAATTCTAATGCTACATTTTATTTTTACATTCTAGTTTATGATAAAATAAAATCACTGGGAATTAAAAATTAATAATTCCAAACTGATTTTGTCAAGGCAATTTTTTTCTCCTCTCTCAATGAAATGTCATTGAAGTTGACACCTCCTGCAGCAAAAGTGACATTTCAGCAAAATTATATTTATCTGATAGAAATATGTCAGTCTAGAATCTTACAGTTGGTGATGTCACTCCTGAAATCCATGCTCCATTTATTTCTTGAAAGTGAAACAGAGCCACTGCCTGACACTTCTTAGCTCTCTGGAAAGGTGAAAACAACCTTTTCTCCATCCTACATTGCAATATAGATTGTTTGGATTTAATATCTTCTAATGGACTGAACCCTTAAGAGAGACAACTCACCCTGCTGTGTTTTGAGCAGTCTCAAATTCTGAAGTGAGAGGAGGGGGGGGGACTTAGCAACTCCCAGGTTAATGCAGTCAATCTGCTGCCACTGGAAAAAATAAAGGTTGAATTTCCACAGACTGGAATATGTCCCCCCCGTGCTTTTCCTCACAGAAATATTTAAATTGTGCACATTGGACATATCGTAGAGTGCACCAAATGGAACCATGTGCTCTGGGGAAGTTGTCTCCTACCTTTAGTAGTAGTCCCAAGCTGAAGTTACTGGGAGTGCTAAGTGCTTCTGGACCAGATATTTGGAAAATGTGTTTTCCTCCTCATTTAGGTTTCCAGTTTCCTATAATACAGTGTATTTTAATCTCAGTGCACCAACAGACCCTCTTTACGTTGGCCATGTCTATCAGTGAAGCAGCTGCAAACTTGGAACTGAAGGAGCACCTAGTGGTCATTTGTGAAGGTGTCTGTTTAGCTGTCTGTAGAAAGAGCTCTAGGTTAGATGGACATGCCAAAGTATGGGAGAGGCACAGAGGGGAGAGGTATCCATCTGAGAAAATAGGGAATTTTTCTTGTCTTCTTCACACCTCCTTCTCCCCACCAAGTCTGGTGAGTTTTTGATTGAGATGGTAAAATGGATTATTGCTGTGGTGTTGCCATTGAAATTATTGCTGCTGGATATTTGAAGAGATGAAAGTGGAGTGATTTTTTGGGGTTTTTTGTTGGTTTTTTTATTTGTTTGGTTTTTAATTGGGTGCATATAGGCTATGCATGGCTGTGCCTAGCACTAGCCTGGCACGTGGTACTGACCAGTATTGTGTCCTGCAGAGAATTGTCTTGTACATAGCAGTGTTCTGGGTTGTTTGAAGGAGAGATGAATATGTCTCGGGAAAGATGCATGATAGTTTGTTGTTTTACTGTATCTTGCAGATTCAACCTCTAATGATGAAGCTTCCCACCTAAATTCTTTCTTTTTGGGAGCAGAAAGAAAGGAAGAAAATGAAGAGTCTGAGCTGTTGATACATTGGGATAATCTCTTTCCATTGTATTGAACATTTCTACCTTACCTTAAGTTTTGTTTCACCAGTTCTGCTTATCATTTTCTCATTGTTGCTGATTCTCTCCCCTCTCCGCTGCCTCTCCCATGGATTTTAATGTTGAATTTTTTTTCATTAATGAGTAACTACTTTACACAGAGCAATGTGGGGGTTTTCCTCATAAAATATTTTAAGGGGAAAAAAAACCAAACTGTAAATGCTGCATGATTAAAGAGTCATAAAACATTAACTAAAAGTCAGGATTGTTGCATAGACATTTGTAATGTATGTGTATGTCTTAAATTTTTGTGTGTCTGTGGGATGTTTGCAATTGCCTCTTTTTTCCATTTGTGAAAGAAACTTTTCTTGCTGCTAAGTGGTGAAATAAAACATTGGTAAAGGCAGATTTGATGCTGACTATGCCTTCAGTCTCATGAAAATAAGCTATTTTAGAATGTTCCTGTTGGCCTATTTTGTAGCTATTTACTTTACTGGAAGTGGTGTGAATAAGCATGCTGTGGTACGGTGCTTGGGACTATAAAAATGAGTCTTGCAGTAACAGATGTTGATTAATGATGTTATTTGTAACCATTGTTCCTGCTAGAGGGCAGTGTGTGTAAGAGAGGCCCTGCCTGTGCTGAGTAAAGATCTGTTCTGTGCAGCTCTTGTGTCCAAGTCTTCATTTATAACACATGCTTCTCCGCTGTTGTCAGGCGGCACATTCTGAGTAGCATGCTCAAGAGGTTCACGCAGTTTAAAAATAAAATTATATCCTGTCTCTAAGCTTGCAATCACAATGCTATGCAACCAATGAACACTTCTCTGACCTTAGTGGGGTTTTTTCCAAGTGATTTCATTTTTCTGGTCTTGTGCCAAAACCCTTTGAAATTTGTTAAAGTCTGTTCATTTGAATGAGTTTTGGATCAGGTTTGTAAGTAGATCTCTTTCCCATCCTGTTCCATGTCAGACCAGCGTAATTGGCTTCTCTTCCCTACCATCCCTGCAACAAGTGAAACTCAAGGATCTAAGTCGAACTTCAAGAATACTTTGTAGTTTAATGGGCTGACATCATGGAGCTAATGATGAGGCTGGCATTTCTGCTTACACTGATCATTTGCAACTACTTGGCATGCATGAATAAAAGAACAGTAGTATTTTCTTTGTCACTGATGTCTCAACAAATAAACACCTCCAATATATTTAAATTTTCCATTTGTACCTGTCACTTGTGAAGTTTCTGTAATACCTTGGGGTACATAGAAGCACAGGTTTGTGACATTAAAACAGACCATTGAGCCACAAAGAATGTTATTGTGCTTTTGTGGTCCATAGCTAAAGATGAAAGAGCTGCCATGATGCTTCTATGCAATAGCACAAGTTCTGCATGTGATGAGGGTTCATTTCTTTTTGAGCTCTTGCAAGTTACAGCTCATACACCCTTCATACACACTCATGTCCTTGCATCTGAAACACAAGAACTGTTTCCCAGATTGTGCTTCCCTCAATGTGGTGTTAATCATAACCAGTTAATGTTAAAATTTAAAAAAGCATTACATTGATCTTGACTTATTTTTTTTAGTAAGTGTACTGTGTGTTTTTAGTCACTAATGCATCTACACAGTGAGGATGTTATGTAAATGTCTTTCTGTTGAGATGAACAGGCAAAACCAGTGAGGAATGGAGGGTGTTATTAAGGAGTTTTCTGTATGTACTCCATAAATAGAAATACATTGTGATCCTATTTTTGTTGGAGTATATTGTGAAATGCCCCTTGTCTTAAATGGTGTGGATCAGTAAGCTGTAGGATTTTGTTATACTTGATTGCAAGCCTTGTGTTTTAATACGATGGACTTCTTTACTTTTTCTCTCTTTCTATAATTTGTAGCCTACATTGAAGATCTCACAAGATGTGTTGAACAAAGCAGAAGACTCATTATCGTGTTAACTCCAGACTATGTTCTCAGGAGAGGATGGAGTATTTTTGAGATGGAAAACAGACTCCATAACATGCTAGTCAGTGGAGAAATCAAAGTTATTTTGATTGAGTGTACTGAATTAAAAGGGAAAGTGAATTATCACGAAGTGGAATCTTTAAAGCACACCATCAAACTTCTCTCAGTGCTCAAGTGGAAAGGACCAAAAAGCAGCAAACTGAATTCCAAGTTTTGGAAGCGCCTGGTCTTTGAAATGCCAGGGAAGAAAAAGGAGGTGGTGTCTCGGCATCAGGTCCTGGATTCTGCAGAGCAGGGCCTTTTTGGAGACCTCCAGACTGTACCTTCTCTTGCCGTCACAGGCACTTCTGCCACGTTGGTAGAATCGCAGGCTGATTTAACTGATTACCATCAGGCAGATTCTGTGCAAATGAGACACTATTGCAGAGGATACGAATACGACGTGTCAGCAGCAACATTGCCAATAGCTTCCATAAGCAACCATCACACATACTGTAACATACCTTTGACACTACTCAATGGACAGCTACCTCTTAACAATACCGTGAAGGATCCCCAAGAGTTTCAGAGGAACAACCCATTGCTACCTTTATCAGCGAAGGAACTTAGCTTCACCAGTGATATTTGGTAGTGAAGATCAGAACTCTTTTGAGATGCTTCATGACCGCCATGAAGACACATTTTTAAAGAATTTTGCCCTAACCCCATGGGGTGAGAAAACATATTCGAAGCAGCGGCACACTTGTTTGCTTTTCTACTTGAACTTTTTTGTTTATGTTTACAAATTATTGACAAAGGGGGCATTCTTTTGTAACTCAGTAATGTCCTTCCTGTCATTTAATGTACAGTTTTATTGCTTCTTTAAAAAGGAGGGGGAATAGAAAAAACAAATCTCATCATTTTACAGTAGGTTTACAATCTGGGATGGATAAAAGGTCACTGTATATGATCTCCAACATCCATACATATTTAAGTAATAGTATTTGAAATACATGGAAGTTGTTGGGTTTTTCATATAGACTTCAGTACAGTTTGAAATTCTAATTATGCTACGAAAATTATTATCTCCTGCACAGACTACAAGGGGTGAATCATTCTCAAAAGGAAGGAGGAGGAAACCTTCCCCGTAACATCTCGCAAATACATTTTAGAAGATGACCAGCTGAAACAATGCAGATGAAGCTTGTTCAATAAAGTGCATAGTAACAGTTGCTGCAGAATAAATCACCTGCTCCGACAGCATCTCTTCATTTTATTACTGAGGCATGTTGTATTCATAGTCAATGGTTAGCAACGTAGTTTTATTAACTTACTAGAATATCAGAAGATATTTAGGAGGATTTTAAACAGTTTTTCTGTCAATTATAGATTATTTCACAATTTTTTGCAGATTTTTAATAACATTATTTAAACAGTTTAAGTATGAATTTATCTGTTGGTTAATTCATTTGAAATTTCTTAAGATCTCTTAAGCTCTTTTAAGATTTGTAGTGAAGGCAATGTAATTTTACGTAGGACTTTTTTCCAAAATCAGTAATTGCAATTTGAAATTAACCTTTTTTCTGAGAACATCAGCAATAAAAAATAATTACTACAGCAATATTCAGAGATTAAGTGCTAAATTATTCAGGTTTACTCGTACTCTGACTTCAATTGCAGTGATAATCACCTGAGACAGTTCTCTCTCTGTTTATCTACCTGTTATTTTATGTACCTTTTAAATATGGCTGAAGCAGGAATATTTCTGCTCTCTGTGCAACTAGTGAAAAGTGGTATTTTTAAGCAGCTGGTAAGGTCTTGCATTTCTTACTTAAGGGAGTGATCCCATCAGTCAAATAAGATACTCTCATTTATCTTTCATGGAAAGCATTCTTACTGCTTGTGGCTGAGAAGTGTTATACAGTACTCAGCATCAGGAATTACTACTCAGCAAGTTAAATTTTCTTTGGACCAGTATGTTTCATGGAGATTTCCATACTCAGTTGATTAAGGATTGCAGAGTCAGACCACAGAGAAAACAGTATTCAAGGGAAAAGCTCTAAGTAATGAAGGCAGAAGCCAGTTTTGCAGGTTTTGGCATGGCTTTAATGAAAACACAGTAGACATGGGAGTTTTGTCTCAATAAGATCTGCTGGAGCAAGTTCCCAAAAAAATATTTTTATGGCAGGTAACCTTGCCTGTATTTCAGTTTGTTTTTAGCTTTGTTCTCTTTGATTGCATGAATAAAAGTTAGCACTCTGCACTCAGCTGCCTGTGGTTTCAGCAGCAAACAAGTTCAGTAAATCCTTGACATTTTGCAGTGGTTCCTAAATTGTACCCTACAGTCAAATGGAAACAAACACTGACCTAAGACTTAAAAGTATCCAGAATTGGCCCAAAGGCCATGAGAATGATCTCAAATGTGCAATAATTCATAGAGGTCGGTATTTTTCCATTGCTTCTTTTCCCAGTTCTTTATTCTGTGCCCTCTTACAGTTATTGTCTGTAAGATTCTCATTAGATTCTAAATAATACGTGCTTCTCTTGTTTTTCCTAGCAGTTATGCATTTGACACTAACACTGCAAATGGAAATCTAGAAAAGATATTAATTTATTACACAGTATAGGACTATAACTTGATCTTTTGTGAAATTAAGTTCCGACCATGTAGGTGTTTAATATACGTATTTTTCTACTGAGAAAGAAAGTGATTTTACCCCCATTATAAATATATGTATTTCAACCTCCTCCCAGAAATTTACAAAATTTGCACTGTTTTATAAGTGTTATAGACTGTGTTTACACTGGTTATGTTCTTTAATCCAAAGTGTAATTTAAACAAAGGGGGAAAAAAACCTAAAAGAAAACCCTGCATGAAAAGCTGCATATGTTTAAATGAAAAGCTGTACTTTTCATTATTTTCCTTTCCACGTTACTCTAGAATCTGGTTAATTCATATAGAATGCTCAGTGAGATTTTAAACCTACTAGCTCTGTATTAAGCATGTAAACTCAAAAAAAAAAAAGAAAACAAAACCCATATGCAAGTTGGTTTGCTTCTTTTATTTACAGTGTCTAAATATGGATAGCAAATTCCTTTACCTGATGATAATGTTCCTTAGAGCAGTAGCTTTTCAAAAGCAAAATACAGTCATGTTTGCATTGAGGTTACATGAAAAGAACAGTTTTTCTGTCATCTTGCAAAAGCACATTGTGTGTCTGTGTATCGATATCTTTTAGTTATAGATGACAAGTCACAATCTGCTTTAAGATTTCCAAGTGTGTATTGAGTACTACGACAATATATACATGAATTGGAACCGCCTGCACCCTCTGCTTTTAGTACGGGGATGGGGACCTGAGCTCAGGAAGCCTCTTGTTGACTGAGGTTCAGGTAGTACCAGTATGACATTCTAGAGGCCAAGTGTTTCCATAAGTAGCACTTCAGGGTCTGGAAAAATACTGTCAAACAGTAAAATCCATCCATCAGTGAACTTGGTAGCACAGAGACCGACTGGGAGCTTGGCCCACTGTGAAAATCACCTCTGTAGCAACTTTCCAGTGGGGTCCCTTGTGGCAGCAGTGTCAGCTGGTCTAGAGCCACGGTGGCAAAAATGTTCTATCTCACTCATGAACTTCATTAGCTGAACTAGAAGGGCATAAGGGCATTTAGCATTCCTCTGTCTCACCAAAGCCGTGTACTTACTCGACTGGATTTCTTGGGTAAGAGGCCAGGGCACTACCCTTGACAATGCTTCATGCTGCATCTCCCTTGGGTGCCTGTGCAGCCCTCACCTCCCCCAGCTTGTCAGGCTGTACCTTCCCCAGAGTCAAAATCACCAGCAGCAAACATCCTTACTGCAAGCACGGGGCTTCTGTTGTGGGGCACGTTCATTGGTTTATTACAATGTTTGGGAACTACTGTTTGTATACTTACCTTTGTGGGTGATGTGCTTCAGAAGCAATTATGGTTTGAAGGTTGTACATAAAATGAGCTAGAAGCTGGAAACCTGTTCAGTCTCTATAGAATTTGTGTTTCTAAAGAAAGTTCAGAGAGAAAACAGGGTAATTTTAACTCAAGTAACAAAGTAGGGCAAATATTGAGAGTTGTTGGGGGCTGTGTTCTGGACCAGTTTCTTAATAATTAATACTCCTTTCTGTAGACAGCAGATGAGAAATCTATATATTCTGCCTACAGGTCTGCTCCAAAGCCCATTCAAGCCAACTGAGAGTTCCATCAAATTCAGCAAACTTTAGATAAGGTGGTAAACCTTAGGTTTACTGTGTACAGAGGAATTAAAAAAGACAAAAGGGAGAGAAAGAAGTCAAGAGACTAATAACTATTTGTGTCTAAAATCAAGTTTATTTTTGTTTCTGTTTGGTGCGGATATGCTCCAGGACTGTCCAGCCTTGGGAAAGGAATTTTGTTCATTCTTTTTTATAAACAAGATAAGGACTTGGGAATAAATAACAAATACTTGTAGGGAAGAAAAAGAAACCACACATGATTTTTGAGGGCTTCTACTCTTCTCTCGGTAGCTCTTTGATTCAACAGGCTTTCTTTGTGCATCCAAATGCATAAGCACATACTTAAATTCCCCTTAATTCAGTGAGAAATACTTTACTGAGCAGGGGCCTGGATGAGTAGTTCAATGCCAGAAATCATTTAGCAGCCTTTAGAATTGTACCCTTATGGAGATCCTCAGGGCCCCTTTTCCGATTTTGGTCTCTGAATGGGTGAGAGTGGATGCAGCAGAACAGCTGTCAGGTCTCACAGTTAAAAGAGAAAAAGTCTTCAGTGCTTGTTAGCTTGGCAGGGACATCTCAGTCCTGATGAGAGAACAAAGGCTTTTTTTCATTGTTTCCCAGTTGGGCAACTGGGAGTTTACCCCATGGGCAGTTGCCATGGCACAGCTTGGTTAGAAATGCTACCTGCAAGAAATCTCTACCTCCGTGCAGCATTTTGTGCATCTGCTCTTGTGTGCCCTTCTTCTTTTGTGGACTCTTTAGGTTCATGCTGGGGCTGCAAAGTTACTGGTACACTAAGAAATAAGGGGAGAACATGAAGAGAGAGGAAGAATAGAGCAGTCAGAGTCATGTTTTCCAGGAAGAAGCACTGATTCAATATAGCACAGTGACAGCTCTTGCATGAATGCATCATGTTTGTCCACAATGCAATGGATGCTGAGCAAAGTTCCCAAGAAAAAAATATCATTTCTTGCCAGCTCACTTGCTTCAGAACCCTTGTCTTGAAAATTTTAAAATTAAATTTCAGTTTCTGTTGGATGGGAAACTTTCTTGATTTCTTCCACAGGGAAATAAGAAAAAAAAAAAAAAACCACACAAAAAACCACCCACCTTGCTGTTTTGTTTGTGAAAATTCCCCACAAAGGCAAAACTCACGCTTTCTGCTGGTGCTGTGGGTTTGAAACTTGCATGGAATGCCAGAAGCCCAGAAGCGTTATAGATCACCCCCAGTGAGGGGGATGAGGTGACTGGTTTCTGCACTGCAGTGGGTCCCATCACCGGAGGGTACATCTTCTGGCTCCAGCACTTCAGCAAACCAAACTGCTCGCTTTTGCCATTGCCCTGTTCTACCAGAAGTACATTTCCAATGACGTGGCCCAGAGTCAGAGGGGAAGTGGTGCCAAACATTGCTGTTGAGGACTGTGCTGGCAGCAGTTGTGCACCTCTTACCACATGGCGTGTCTGGGTGCTCTATCAGGTACCATTGGTGCCATCCCTGAGGGTCTCGCTCTTGCAGTCTGCTGAGCAGCACGATCACAGCCTGTTTTTCCAAAGCAATTAAGCCACACGGGAGTCACATATCATCAAAAGTCCATGGGAATTAGTCCTGGTCCTCAGTTCCTGTGTTACCAGCATTAGATAGTTTGGACTGTGAGAAATAATGACTGCTCCGAGCAGCAGAGCTGGAAGAGCTGCACCAAGGCAGCAGCGACTCAACAGGCCCTTCCCCACAGAGGTCAGGAGGAAAACGGGTACCTGAACTTTACAATGATGTTCATTTAATCTAACATTGGTCTGTTTACTTATAAAATTACTAAAAAGGCATTAAAGTACCTTCCTCCGTGGTCTTGAAAGTATTTAAGGTTTTGAAATTTCATAAATAATAGTGACTGAAACAGTTCCATTTTGGCACTAGTTAGCCCAGCAAATGTTAAAAAAATACAGGATTGTGGAATACTTTGTTACAGGAGGAAAGCAAGATCTGAAAATTGAAAGTAATGATAAATCACATTCTTGCAAACACAAAGAACAACGTTCTGAAATGTACTTTGCTTCCCTAAAGAAAGTGCTTGGCCTGGTGATGGAAGGACAGCTTTGCGGTGCTTACCACGAGAAGGCAAATGCCTGGAGAAATTCAGAGGTTAATCAGGCTGCTCCAAAGAGATATAAAACAATATCTAAACCAAAGAAACGTAAAGTAAAAGTTACTGAGTTTTGCCAGGATATTTGTTATTTATATACAAAACAGTAGCAGTGCCAATAGAAGCAGAACATGACCTGTCAGCATTTTCTCTGCATTGCAATATCATTGTGCAGCTACAGACCAAGCAGGAAAGCAAATAAATAATAATAATAAAAATACAGTTTGTTAAGCTGAGCCAGATTCTCACAGTAGGTATTCCATAAACAACTCCCCTAATTCATTTTGATAGAGCATAATTGGCTTTACAAGGTTTTAAGAGTTTTCTTCTCTTCAGGACAAACACAAAGAGAAAACAATGTATCTTATACTAGATGAGTTTTGCAATTTCTTTGAAGACTGTAAAATAATTCTTTTGTACACAGCAGTGGGTGTTAAGTGTTTTCCTGGCTGCACGTTTCCACTATGGCATGCAAAGTGGTGTGCTGGAGCTGCAGCTACTGCGGAACCCATCGCAGCCAGTGGACCAACGGGGGGCACGTTTGAGCACAGAGGGGTAGCCATGGTGCTCACGCGTGACGGGGTGGGCTCGAGTTCTCTGGGCAATGCCTAGGGAACACAGCAGCAGTTCAGACTATGCTCATGATGTATGGAGGGGTTCACAAAATCTCTGGTGCCCTTTTTTAATGGAGAAATGTAGGCAAGCCAAGGTGGAAATGAAAATTGTCAAAGGACTAATTGTGCACCTCATTTCTTTCTAAATCCAAATTATTTGGGATTCAGAGCATGCCCTGGGATTTATGATGTGCAGGAGAGAATTAATGATTCTCTTGCAAAGAGCACAAGGGGCTTTGCTTTTACTACCAAGACATATTTTCATGAGAATTCCAGACCCTGATAAGGCCTAGCTTTAATGTAAATTAGCCTCTTATGAGGTGACTCAAGAAAAGAAGGTCTAATGAGATGTGAAGAAGCTTTTAAAGTACAATATACTCTAATCAGTGTGTGTATGTGGGCTTAAAGGTAACTTCTGTGAGCACCTAAAAGGGATCATTTAAATTTAGTCCCCAAATAACATTAGAGAGTCCATACTCTGTGTAGACTGTGGACAGAAAATGAACATCGATCCCACAAATTATAACAACCTTTAAAACCCTTAACAGCTCTTTGATTAAAGGATATCAAAGACTTTATGATCATGAAACAATTAATCTAACACCTAACTCCACTGGGGAAATGTTTTTATCCTCCCTTTAACAAATGAAAAACAGGGTTATGATCTGGTTTGCCCAAGATCCTACCAAAAACCAAAGTCAGAGCTGGGACTGTGTCCCCAGTCTGGAGCTCTGACCAGTAGATAATATTACCTGGTCCAGACTGGCAGCTTCACAGTAGATTGCCTTGGCCTGGCTCTGCGGCTACAGCATCTCCCGACCAACAGAAAATGATTGTTCCTGTCTGTGGGAACAACCTCTGAATGTCCCCTTTGTGGCTTGTGCCGTGGCTGTTTTGGGGGAAATGGGAGAACTCTCCAGAGCAAATCGTGCCATATCCCTGTGGGATCAGCAGCTCATTGCAAGGGGGTGAAAAGACAGAAGCTAATCATTGGCAGTGAAGTGACTGTAGAACACAGACTGACGAGATGACAGGAAATCTCTGTGCTGTAGCAAATTATTGTCAAAAGGAGACAGTGGGGGAAAAAATTGGACTGGCAGATAATTTGTACCTAACAACCAGCCTGAACTCAGATCAGAGCTCTGGCTCTTATACTGCCAAACTTGGGGAAAATCTGAACAAAGTTCAAACTTCATTGCTAACACCCATCAACACAATGAACAGAGCAAGCATCTGTCATGTGACAGCGCCAGTCTGCGAGGGAGGCTTCAATCCACTGCCAGAAATTTTCAATTACCCTTCTGAACAATTCCTCCTTGCGAAATGCCTAGACTGACATAGGTATAGGTATGACTTAGGACACAGACGGTTCAAAACAGGCCCTTTATTGTGGAACAAAAGAGAGGAGCCTGAGACAGCAAAATAAAGGAGGATGTTCATGAACTTGGTTGACCTGGCTTGTCCTTGACAGACTCCCCAGCTGTGAAATACAAGCATGAGTGCCCTGTAATGAGAATGGCGTGGCAGAGGCAGAAGCAAAGGCAGTTGAACTAGGTGAATGTATCCAGAAGGTGCTATGGAGCAGCAATTTGGGGTAGACAGGGGCAGGAGCTGAGTGCGTGAGGGGCTGGAGTCCATCACCGCCTGCCTAGAAGACATGTCTGTGTTGGCAGCTGGTGGTGCATGGGCACTGCTTGGACCCAGTGGCTTCAGCGTCTCTTGGTCACTGCAGCCTGCTCTGAGGTCCATGAGAGGGCTTCCAAAACTATTTATGTTACCCAATTCCTCAGCTCCCCAGCATCCAAAGAAAGGTAAATCTTATCCAAACAGCTCTGTTCCCAGGAAACAGGCTAATATGAGGCTAATACAGGAAAGAAGAACAGTAGTCATTAATTCAGCAATCTGTTTTAAATCCCTTTCTTAAACCATTAACTGTATCGTATAAACTCATCATACTACTTGGCTGATATCCCCAGAGAGGGTATAGAAATAGCACTGCCTGTAGCAGAGAGTGTTTTATGTGCAGGGTAAAGCTGGTGACTGTCATACAGATTAAACGGGAGAGGAGGCCTTAGGTGGCCAGTTGCAAGGTCTGGGTACCACTTGTGAGGTCTGGGCACTGCCGTCCATGGGAGGAGGAGAGGCCACGCGTCTGCAGAGCAGCAGTGGAAATCTCCACCACTGCACCACGGGCACCAGGACGGAGAGCTGGAGCAGCACAGCCCGAGGGGCAGAGTCCCCCAGTGCCCCAGGGGCAGCTGAGCATCCCAGCCTCGTGTCCACAGTCAGCAAAATAGAGGCAGCCCATGACAAGGGCTTCTCTTGCAAAATGCAGCTATGTAACCTTTGAGCTGCTAATCATTTTTCCTTTTTGGCAGCCAAACAAATGTTACGAAAGAGTAATTCTCAGCATCCATTGTACCCTGAGGGTTAACAAACATGTGTAAGAAGAGCTCCAGATAGAGAGCTGGCAGCCTCTGCTTCTCCTTTAGTGCATGGGGAACTGTGCTGAGACTTGAGGGATAATGGGAGTTGTCTTTTCTTCTTCTTTTCTTTTTTTTGAGAAATAAGGTCACAGAAATTGTCAGAGGACCATGCAGTGATTATAGCGAAAGCACAGAAGCTTGTTAGAGAAAATTCCTGATTTTAGAAGCCTGATTCTTGTTGTTTTACAGTAAGACTGTAAAGCACAAACTCTCCCCAAGAGCCAGGGGAATGTGCAGTGGTTTGTGTAGGGTGGTAACAGAAATCAAGGCGAGAGTGGGCAGATGAGCAGAGACCAGCATGTCCACCTGAGATGGCTGACACTAATCTCATGGGGTGCCCTACAGGGACAGAACTGGCAGCCTCATCATACAATGGGGGAATGCAGCACCCATCACAGGCTGACTGCCCAAAGCTGCTGCTATCCCATGGTGACACTAATTGCTGATCTTGGGGACAGGCCTGGACCTCTCCTCTGGCAGCCTTTTCCCTTCACTTGGCAGAGGCTGAGACTAGAGTGAGCCCAAAAACCCAATTATTGTTGGGTGTTGTCAGGGCAGGGTGCAGTGTTCAAGGGGTGGCATGGGAACACCCGTCTAGGGCCAGCATCCAGGGCACAGGGATTAAAGTACTGTCACTTCCTCAGCAAAAGATGCATCAGCATTTCAATACATATGTCTGATAGGCCTTACTGGCCCCAAAACCTCACTGAAGTGTCTCATTTCTAACGCTTACTCTCCCTGAGGCAGCAAACACCACAGGAATGGTACTGGGGGAAAAGCTACAATGTCAGAGGGAAACTAAATTATCACCAGGTAGCCTGGACCAGTTTAACTTGTAGCAAGTTATTAGCTTCCTAATAGTACTTAAAATGGTGATGCAGGAGCTGTGTTTTCACACAGTAGCTGAAGCCAAACAAGCTCAGATAATCATCAGGCTCAGCGTGATGGGCACCACTGGGGACGAACCCTTCCCCTGGGCTGACCTCCCTCGCCCTAACCCTCTCTGCTTTTCCCCAGGTTTACCAAGTGCTGGGGTATCAGGCTGACCCGTTGGCCACCAGGCACAGACCTGGCACCATTCTCCTGGGGATTTCATTTTAACTCCTACTTTGCGCTGAGCCAGGCGAGACGATTTCCTGGCTGTGGGAAGGGAAAGGCTCCTTACCAGCAGCTTGAAATGCCATGCTGGGGCAGTGTGGCTCGCCATAACATTTATAAATTACATTTTATGGTATTTGGTTAATTCAAGAGCTTACCGTGTAACACCAAGAAACCCGGTGAAGGCTCTAATGATGCCACGATCAGACCCTAGGCTGCAGCCTGGGCAGTTTTGGTAGAAGATTAATTCAGTGTACGTGTGAGTGGTGAGCCACTGACGATGAGCTTTGTTAGAACAGAGCAATATTTCTTTAATTTTTCTGTCTTCCCTACAGGCTCTGGAGGAATTGACTAACTCCTGAGCAGGCGGTCATGGACCTGGTAAGAGATTTCAGGTATGTGTTGGAAGGTAAAAGTGTTCTGGTGCCCTGCCTAGCCTTGGTTATATTATCAATCATAAGTCATAGCACTATACCTAAGACACACTTCCCCAGGGAAATCATAGAATGCTAATTTGGAGGGAGGAAGCAGGGGAGGATTTTTTACACTAAGTTGACAAAATAAAGGTCTCCAGATGAGATATTCATTTTGGGAGATGAATGATAATTTGCCAAAACAGGGGACGGCTGAAATTAATAATGATATTCTGCTGTAATTTGTACTACTCAAAAGCCAGAGTCAAATCATTGTAGCCACTGAGGATCTGTACCTGATTTCTCTGAATGAGAATTTGTTCCATTAATCTGAGTGGCTTAAAAGGAAGATTGTAATAACACTGAGCATTTGGCTTCAGTTGCTCCAACAGCTTCTACCAAGGACAAAAAAAGACCCGTGAGTTAGAGGGTCTGTGTTTTTGTAACTAGACTAGTTAATGTGGTGTGGCTCAGAAGAACTTGTGATTCCTTCTAAGACAGAGGGGAGTTACTAGCCCATGT
The DNA here is from genome assembly GCA_004320125.1 of Scolopax mira. Taxonomy (NCBI): domain Eukaryota; kingdom Metazoa; phylum Chordata; class Aves; order Charadriiformes; family Scolopacidae; genus Scolopax; species Scolopax mira. The sequence continues at coordinate 17,215 of BJBW01015377.1, forward strand.
TTTCAGCTTGCCAACTGAAGTACAAAACCATACTCCCTTGCCCCCAGGTTTTACACGGGTAAGACAGCATGTACTGCAGCAAATTTTAAGAGGTGGGCTGAAACCACACTCCCCACTCACACCAACCAAACCTTCCCACTCAGCGGTATGGTAAAAGACCACAAAAGTTGCAGCATAATGCTGGCGTGGCTCAGAGGCCAGAATTGTCTCTCCTGACCCTAATGGCAATCGGGTTTCAGCTTGATTCAGCTAAAATTCATTTACCTTTCCCCTGCCTGCACCTCTGTGAGAGGCCTCAGCACATCTCGGGCTCAAAGTCACTCTGGGACTGGCCCTGGGCATCCCTCCCTGACGCCTCTGGATTCCTATTTCATCAGCTGGGACAGGAAAACTGCAGAAAACGCTCTCAAAAGGTTAAAAAGAAAAATGTGACAGAAATGCTGGCAAGTAAGGATCAGCCCTGGAAGCTTCTAATTATCAGTTTGAGCTTGGACATGTGGAAAAAATAAGTCATGAAAGGACTTGTAGACCAGTTTAACAATAGAAGAATAAACAATAGAAAGGGACACAGAAAGAGAAAAAAGATAGATAGGTAAATTCTGATTATCCTCCCAGCAGTTGTAACATGGAAATTAGGACAGAATAACAGGCAATTTAATGCCAGCATCTGCATTGGAAAAGTGGAGGTGGCCACAAAGGGGATTAAATATGACTGTAAAAATGGCTAGCATCAGTACGGGAGGACCATCAAAATAAGCCGAGAAGAGAAAGGGAATGGGGATACACAACACTGACCTTTGCTACATTATTCACAGAAATGTCAAGGGAAAAAACACAAACCCATACAGCCACACCAACAGCAAAGCAAATTGTTATCTGGCTGGGAAGGAAGACATGTCTGGACAAGAAAAAAAACAATTGATCTCTGTGGGGTAACCCAAGTCCAGCAAAAAGAACAAAAGTACTGCAGAGCTAAGCTGAACGTTTTTCTCATTTTTGTTTGGTTTTGTTTGGGTTTTTTTTTTTTTTAATTAAAGAAAAAAATACACCTTATAAAAAAATATGGAAGTGCTATTTCTGCTTCAAAGTAAGAGCTGGTACAAAGGGTGCAGCTCCCAAGAGGTATGTGAGTACCCATAGCGTGTACGTGTCTATTCACAGCCAGCACAAGGAACATCTCTGGTTTTAGAGAGCAGATTAAAGAAGAGAAAGTGCACAGAGCAAGGGTGTTAATCTGTGCCGGGGGATGTCTAGAGCCGGCCGGGATGGTGAGCAGCCGCCACTGCATCCCGAATGGCTCAGCACAGCCAGGGGCAAGGCCAAAGGGGGACAGTGCCAGGCTGGCTAAAACCACAAAATAACTTGTCATTACTGTCCCGCTGCCGCATCAGTGCCACTACCTGTCCCTGCAGGGGATCATCCCCGGGGTCAGGGTGGGAGTATACGAAGCATTGGAACAGGCTGCTTGCCAGTGCTTTGCTCCCAAATGCAAGAGGGTGAAGGAGGTGGCGCTGGCCCAGACTGTGCAGGGAACAGCTTACCACACACATGGCCCTGGGAACTGTGGTGGTGGCCAGAGGGTGGAGGAAGAAGGTGGACAGCCCGTGGCATAGGACAGGTTCTGCACAGGGGTGTGCAGCTCCCCATGAGCACTGGTTTCTGAGCGAGAATGGTGCAGAGCACAGCATGGCTGGGGGCTGGGAGGGCTTAAGGCCATACTGGTCTGGTTGGTCCGGTGGACACCAGCCTCCTGGTGCATGCAGGCAGCGTGCAGGAGCTGTGTGCTCACACAGAGGAAGAGAAGCCATCTGGCAAGGGCTGTCCTCCAAGATACAGCTGGGGAACCCTAAAACTAATGAAGTGGAAAGGTTTGGAGGAAGTGTGATGGAGCAGGGTGGAGGGCGTTGCTGTGCGAGGCCATGGCTCCTGTTGTGCGGCAGCAGGAGGGTACATCACAAAATGCAAGCGATAGCTGCGATTGCTGCAGGTCCCCAACTTGTACAAAGATACCCCCGTTACGTCTCCGCAAGAAAAGGGCCCATGTAAAGGTTTTGTTAAAGAGGCAGAATGTAAAATCACTGCAAAACAGCCACAGTTGTGTTCAGCTTCTCTACCAGCCATGGTTGCTGGCAGCTGGGTCCCTGCCTGACGAGAGAGCTCAGCTTCAGGCAGATGGTGGGTTGTATGTTCCCAGTCCTGGGGCTTGAGACAGTGGGGGAGTGCTGCTGGCTACGTGGTGAGGGGTGCAGGGCCTGAGCTGGCAGGTACAGTTATGCTGGAAATGCTTTAGTGGGAGCTGTGTGGCTTTGGGGAATTTTGAATTAAAGGCAAGGTGAGTTTTTGAAATACCACCTGTGTTTGCAGGAAACTATGGTGTTTGCAGGGAGGGAGGAACAGCTGAGATGCCTCCCACTTTGGGGGGGGGGTGGTTCAGGTTGGGAAGTGTCATGGTTGGACCTGTTGATGAGTTGGGTTCAAGTGATGAATGGCACAAAGGGCCTTACTGAGGCGAGGCTCATCTTGGAAAGCCTGCACAAGCATCCAGCACCACCAAATCTGCTTTAGTGTCCAGGGGCTCTTATGCCAGTGCCATGTCCTCTTTGGGCTTATCTAACACAGACGTTGCTACCTGGGTGCTGAGCACACAGAGCTGATGGATGGGGCATTTTCTGGGATGATTTGTCACTGTTTTAATAAAAACAAGAGATGGTGACCTTGTAAGTGAGCAACAGCAGCAGCAGATCCAGAGCAATGGAGCAGGTCTGTCTGTCCTGTAATGCTTGTGTAAATGTTCCTTTTCAGGCATAAGTACATGACTGACCTCAAGTGAGTGGGCAAACTGTATTTTTACTGCTATAAAATGACGCAGAGTTTACCGACAAAAGCAGATTGGGCAGCTGGTGGGGATTTTTAATCAGAGAGAAGATTCAGTGGTCTCTGAATGTTAATCCACAGCTGCTTACAGAATCATGTCGTCACTGCAGCATGTGGCTTTTCCTGTGCAGGAGTTAAGAACTATTTTAACACAACATAGTGATATATGAACATAATGTATTAACTGACTTTAAAAGGGTGCCTATGAAAATTACAGCATTTAGGAGATACGCAGTAATTTCTTTTATGTATGTATAATGCGAATCTATATACTTTATATATAAATACATCTAGCTGTTTGGGATATGTCCTAAGGAAACAAAAGGGGCTGGTGATAGACTCACATAAAACCTTATGATGTGGTTTTCTGGTTTTCAAGATATTGCTGATGTGTCTATTAAAAACCAACCAAACAAACCAAACAACAACAACAGAAAAAAACACACAAAAAAAAGGTCAAAACAACACTTCAGAGACCTGGTTATAAGCTTTTGTATTCAAATATCAAGTGATTGTTCTCCTTCTTTTAGTGTTAACTAATCCAAAGGAAAAAGACAGGATGGGTAGATAAGGCATTAGGATGGGACTCCGGGGGGGTGACACTCCGGTTAAGTCTGCCTGCACTACCCTGGTGGATGTGGGCTTGGCTGTGTCTCGGCTACTGAAAATAGCTGTTTTACTCCTACTCTTAGGGTGTGAAGTTTATGAGCTCAGGGGCCATCTTTTACTTTGTAACCTAGACTTGGGGCTTCTGGAAAGCAAGAATTAAAGGTGGAGTTGTCCTTTTCCAAGCCTTAAGGATTTGCTGTTAGAAATGAGGCCATGGGAGTGCACACACACACACCCCCCAGACTTGGTCTGCAGAGGATTCCAGACTCACTGACTCTGCTTGGGATTGCTTGCCACGTGACCTCATAAGATGCTCAGGTCTCTGCTCGATGAAATCAGCTTTTGCCCTTTAAACCAACGTAAGCACGCAAACTGCTCGGAGAAGGTATGAGAGCTCAAGGCCTTAAAGATGCTTAATTGGTTTACAGAGCTAAACTCCTTAAAGAACTTAAGCTGCCATGAAAAGGGAAGCTGGTTTAAATCCCCAATTCTCCCTGCTGGGAAGGCTAAGCTTAAGTGTGCTGTAAGGTGCCAGTTCTGGACTTGGCTGTGACTCGGCTACTGAAAAGCAGCCAGGCAGATCTCCGGAAGGGATGGATTTGCTGTGTGGCACAGAAACTGCTACAGTCAGGACATCTTGTCCACCTGCTACTTTGGACTGGTGAAACAGTCTGAGAGACTGCGGAAAGCAGCTGTAATTTGGGGAGGTCTGAACACTCTTTCACTTACTCTAGGAATCAGAAAATGAGTAACCAATGAGAAATGGAAACCAACAGGTCTGTTAGCATGTGATGCCTTTGTTTCTGCTTTGTTGGGGGTTTGGGGTTTTTTTTAGTTGTTTGGTTTCTGCTTCAGCTACTGGCTCTCATTATGTCTTTTGTGATTAAAATGCCCACTCTTTTCTCCTTAGGAGTAAATATAAAGTCACTTCTCTTTTTAATAAGGTAAGAGCTATAGCTATTTAAGGCAGGCATAGTAAGCCATTTGTCTTTGGTTGTTAATTTTTGTGCCACTTCCTTGCACTGAATCCAAGTCTTCATTTCTGCTCTGCACATTATTAGAAAGATGATGGAGCTGCTGTTCCAGCATCCATCTCAGCAAACCCTTACGGAAGGCAAAGTTCCTTCACAAGTCTTTCTTCTCCACTTATGCAGCCATGGTCCCGTCAGCCCTCTTGCCACAGGATGTGCTAAGTTGTACCCACAGGTTTGCTCTCTTCAATATAGCTTCCGAGTGCCTGTGGGATTCGGTGCCCTGAGCAGTGTCCAGGCTGTGCTGGGTGAAGCTGAGCCAGCGTGGGAAGGAGGGTCTGTGCCAGAGCCCTTCTGCCCCACTGCACGCAGCTGGGCTTGCACATAACCTGGTATGGTGATGCTGTTAAGATGAATGTTGTTTAAATGGGTTTAGGTTGCTGAGCCCCATGTGCTATATAGTGCAGCCCAGTGCCACTTGCCCCACTGCCCTCTCTGAACTAAGCAGTGATTACTTGGTATTTGTTTCCAGGTCATCAGTATAAACAGTGAATGCACCCTGTCTCAGACCTGCAAAAACACATTCCTTGCCCACAAAACTTCCATGACTAAATATCAGTGAATCACTGACTGGTGGATGTACAGAGGCTTCCCAGTCTTTCCAAGCCACTAAACAACTTGTCAAATTTAATTTTTAAAATGTTTATGGTCTCAGGTGACAGCTGTGCTGTGCAGCAGCACCATCGAGGCGAGTGCACCTACCCACGGCTGCCCCAGACGGGCTGTGAAGTGCTGTGAGAACACTGACAGCCCCTCCTGAGAGGCCTGTGGCTGTTACAGCCTGAGCAGTGTGTTGCAGACATAATTGAAACTTGGCTGGAAGTTATATGCTGGTTATTAATATACAAAGATAGGGAACATTTAGATAGGGCTGGCAAGGATATACAGGAAAAGGCATAGACTTACTCATGAGTTAGTGTTGGAAGAGGAATCTGTTGCTCAAGGCTCAAATGATCTTCCCCTTGCCTTCCCCTTCCAGCAGTCACACACACATTAGGCAACATCCCAAAGACGGGATAGATTTCCCTTGAGAAAAAGAGGAGGATTTAAAAGGCTCAGGCACTGCACTGGGGCATCCAAGTTTGTTTGAAATGATCAAAGTTGATAAACTACTGGGATGAAAAGCAACTTGGAACTAAACAGAAATTGGCGTGAGAGTAGAGGAAGATTCCCTGAAGATGTTTAATAGGTCACGGAGGGCAGGTTTTGTCCCAGAGGGATGTGCTGGGGGCTCATAAATTACATAAATTTTTTTTTCCCCCTCCTCTAAGAAAAGAAGAAGCAGGGCACCTGGGAACTGCAGATATGTAATGGGGACTTGAGCAACAAAGTAGGCTTTTTCTGTAGCTGAAGACAAGGTTAAAATTGTGTAATTTTTTGAGGTACAGGTTAGGCTTGCAACACAACTGAAAAAAATCTGTTTAATTTACTGAGAATGCACCCAAACTGACACATGACATTGAAAAGGTTAAAAAGGTATGATAAAGTTGACTTATCTGATTTTTTTTCTTAAATATGTTGAAAGGTGTCCCTGCTTAAATTTTTTTATTTTCTGTGGAGAAGAGGGAGATAAAAAAAACCAACAAAAAACCTCAACCAACACCCTGCCCCCAAAACTCCACGCCCAAGACTTTTATCTGGCAATTCCTCTAAACCAAGGATGATTCAGATACCAGTTCCTTTTTAGCTAACCACCAAACTTCAGTGGTTTGGATAAAAGGGAACTGTCATCTGAGTCATCCAAAGTTAGCATTTGATTGGCAACACCAAAACCATGCCTGTAAGATTTTATAAAAAGTAGAAAAAAACCCCTCTGCCTCTCTGCCAGAAAAGTTACCACAACTTGTCTTGCTTTCGCAAAAGAGCGTGTGCCACATGATATTTTGACTGATAAAAATAATGTGTTAGCGATTAAACTATGCTATGTCAGTTTTCTTTGTATTTGGGGATTTTTACTGAGAAATGTGTCTGTGAAGAGGCAGCAGCTATTTTTTTCCCATAATTGCATCTGTTTCAGAGAGCAGACAGATGTTGGGCTGAAATTCATTACGGTATTCATGAATCCCATTGGGATCTGATGACCTAGTAACATACAGCCCCTGTTCCTTGCAAAGCGTTTAAAATGGTCTCCGCTTTGAATGAAGAAATAACTGCAGAAGATGGGAAGGAAGAACTTATAGGCAGGCAGATGGCTGCAGGAGGGTAATATACAACAGTAATACAAAATGCGTGAGCTCAATTTATTCCAATAAATCATCTTCCTCTTAATTTTGCAAAATTGCCAGCCAGCCTTCATGCACTGGTGTTATTGTGGCGTGCAGATACCGTGTTGGTGTGTGGCACCAGTCACAGTGAAAGGCCTGGTGCCATAGGAAAGAAGAGAATCAGGGTAGCGAAAACTCTCACAGGGCGACAAAGTAACAGAAATAGCTGTTGCACAGGGAAACAGTTATCTGTGTGATTTGTGTATTGCTGCACAAAATCACAAGTAAGGATTTAATTGGGGCTGGAACTGAGAGTCCAAAAGCCAGAAGTGCAAAATCTCATCATTCCAGAAAATAGGACTCTTCTCCCTGAAAGTTCGTGTGCCTGTTGTCGGGGACACCAGGGAGGTGAGCTGGGCTGGCGGGAAATGGGAAACTTCCAGCAGCAGCGTTCTTACTTGAGAAACTCCAAAGGGCTGTGCTGAAACAATGCTGTGAAGTCATGGGTCAGGCAATGAAAGGGCGTTATCAGCCCGGCAAGGAGAAGGTTCCTGTGTTCTCTGTGTGTGATGTACTGGGACACGCTTCCCGAGGGAGGCTCGTTTGGGTGCAGTCGAAAAGAAAATAAATTTCTGCAAGAGGCCCAGTGAGTAGCGTTCAAACTAATGCAAGTTTTGTGGGAGACCTTTATTTTAAGCTTTACTCTGGGAAATGAGGTGGACATCCTGGCTGTGATTACAGTAGTGAGAGGCACTTTTTCCAGCTTGCCTGTCCACTCAGGAATCCTTTGGGAAGGAAGCTGTTTGGTCTCATTTTGGATATCCGGTGAAACTGAACTAACACGGCTGTTAGGAACTGAAATAAGTTATTTAATTTTTAAAGAGCTGAAAATTACTGTATGTGCTACTGAGTATTGTAAGGGAAATGACTGTTTTGGTTGGTTTGTCTGGATTTCTGGTATTCCCAGTTTACCCAAGGTAGTAACCCTGTCCCTCAGTCCTAATGCAGCAGCCTCTGCAAAGTGCAAATCTGAAAAGAGATTCAGGTTTAAATACAACTTTCTGGCCCAGCCTTACTGTGTCTGGAATGAAGTAGAATTTTCTTTACCTCAAATAGGAAAAAGCATGAGAAACATCCAGAGTTTAATCCAACAATCCATTGAAAACAAAGATATCTTACTGTGATTTCCAAGCACTGCAGGGATGGGTCACAGAAATACTCAAGTTATGAAGTGGATTGGGTTTGGAGGAGGGATTGGTGGGTCAACTCTTTTAGCATCTTTTAACTAAATTGGAATGCAAGTAACTGGGTGTCCATGGCCTGAAACTTAAATCTTTCCCTGCAATCCAAAGAATTTCTGCAGCAGCTGTGCCAAGTTGTGCTGGTATTATCCAAGGTGTGACCTGATGAAAGCATTCTCTGCTTTTCTGTATTCATCAGACAGTACTCATGGCATTGTGTGAGTGACACAAAGCTCACATGAAGACATACCAGGCTGCATACAATCCTAGGTGTTTTATTAATGTATAATCTTGTTCCTGGCAATCTAAAAAAAGTCACCCACAGTACTAAACCGTGCTGTAATTGGCAATGGAAGGGGACAACTTTAAAGTTAGTGGCTGGCCTAATAAATCAAGATTTTTTTTTTTTATTCCAGGACTTCATAAAAACCATTAGAAATAATAAATCGCTTCTAGAATGATGCTGTAAATGGTAATGAGCTTGAGCTGGTAATGAATAATGAGCTGGTAATGGCAGCCAGGAGACCCTACTCACAGATGAATATTGGGCCCAATACCAAGCTGGTGATTGCCACCCATTGACTTTGCTGTAATCAGCATTTAACAGCTGGTAATTGTCTTAGTCTGGTGCTACCAAATGAGGACAAAATGGTTTCTGAAAGCATTAGGCAAGAAGATTGACCCTCCTCCTTGAGCAATCCAGAGAGAGCTTCTGGAAGTGGAGGGTGAAATCTGTAGATACAAGCAGATTTCAGGGGCTTTTGTGCCACTTTCCTGCCTCCCAGCTAAGCGTTGTGCTCTAAAGAAACACTAAATACGTGTCTAAATGTATGTTCATATTAAAAAAACCCACACAAACAACAAAACTGATGGGGAATTTTTTATAAGATTCTTATTCTGAGAGAAAAGTGCTGATGTCTGAGTGTTAGAGTCTGCATTGATCTGACCAGGCACCTCTGGGCCCGGCAGAAGCAGTTTCCAGAAGGTAAGAAAACTTCCAGCAAAATAAAGCTCTCAGGGAATGTTGCGGAGCCAAGGAAGCTGGTGTTTGCAGGAATCATATTTGACTCTGGAGCAAGTGCTGGGGAGTGGTTGCAGAGGGGAGTCCTGGGGAAGGCCAGCACACAGGGCTTGGGCTCTGGCTCTGCCATGATGCTGGGGGCTGGGGAACCAAGGAGCATGGATCAGGGGTTTCGCCTCCTACCTCTACAGCAAAGAGCTGAACCTGAGCTTTGGGGTTTCTGAGCTCCTTGAAAATGCTGGGAAGTACAAGGAGAGGGTTGGCTCTGGAATCGCAGCCATGGCATGAGCTGGGCTGTCCCTGCAGCCACGGGAGCAGCAGGGATGTCTGTTTTCTGAGTGGTGTCAGGGGGTCATTTCACCTGTGGGTCTGAGTTCCTCTAATGAGAATTATTGTGAATGTACAGTTCTGAAAGGAGTCAGTTTGTCCAATTCAGACTGAAACCATGTTTAAGAAGCTGTTTGTTTCCTGCAGACCGGAAATCCTGTTCTTCTATGAGTAATCTTTTGGATTCTTTTCTCTGCCAGCTTCACACCTGTAGCTAAGACCCCAGCGTAAACAAAGATAGAGGAAATGAGCCAGCGTGGCAATTCGAGCCTCAACTTTAAACACTCCTTTCCTTTACTGAGTGTCACATATGGCAGGGGCAATTACACTTAGTAGTACTATTATGGACCCAAATCTGAGTTTGGGGGGTGGGATGCACACAGAAGAGCTCAGGATTAACCCCATACTTCTGGGCTACAATGGCATTTCCCTTGCTGAAACAAAGGAAGCTCTTCCCCCTTCATGCTTGCACTTCCCTTTTAATACAAAACATCCTTTGCTTGCACATAGACATCTGAAAGGTTTTCACGTTCAGGTCTGTGGTTGCTGAATTTGGCTGCAGGGCTTTGACTGCTGCTGTTGGAGAGGAAAGCTCTACAATTAAATACTATTCAATTGTCTCTTGTGTTTGTTGTATTTTGGGTTTTGTTTTTGATTGTTGTTTTTTTTAAATTGAATTTATTCTTAAGGAATTCTGTTTGCTTTTTATTATTGATAAGATATAGGTTTCTAGATTATTAACAGATGGGTTGCACTAAGTGAATTTCCTGATTCTCAGGAGTTACTCATGGCTTCATCCAGAAGAGTAACATGTGACAGCTGTGACAGCCAGCTTGCAAGTCAACAACAGCACAAGCTCTGCGTCTGTGTGTGCTTTGGGGAGGCTAGAGCAGAAGCAGGGCTCAAGGCTGTGCGGGGCACTTGGAGCAGAGTTTCTGTTTCTACAGAACCAGTTATCAGGCTGGTGGTGAAGAACTTGGGGCTTGTAAATCTGGTTCTGCTCTGAAAAGTAGCCTTGCTCTGATGGTGTTTTCACCATCAACAGATCCACTGCGAATGCAAGTGGCAAAACCAGCTGTTGATTCTGTTAGCAGTTATCTGCAAGGCCTTTATGGGGAAAAGATGCACTGCAAGGGAAGATGGCAGCAAGGGAAGCTCACAATGTTTTGCCCACGGTGTTGTAAGTGGGACTGGAGCATCCACAGAAACCCTACCAGCAGCAGGGTTCAGGGGAGGGAAGGCAATGAAAGGTGGTGCTAAATGCAGGTAGAAGATACTGAGACATACCTGCAGAAATACCACAAGCCATATTATACTTCTAAAAGCCAATTTTCATATCCTTTTTGAGTAAAGCTTTCTGTCAAGTATAAATTAATCCTCAGGTCTGTGCACTCACCAGAGGTGAGGCAGGCGGGTACAATTAATTTCGACAAAGAATCCAAGAGATGGAGCAAGACAGAGGGCGTCTGGTAGACAGCAGCTGGGAATTTCACACCAGTTCTCACCAGGGAAGCAGGAAGGAAGGGAAAAGTGTCAGGAGACAAAGGACAGCCCAAAGGTTAGGGAAGAGATAAAGAGGGATTGTCAGTAATAACACAAGCAGAAAGGCTAATGATGGATTTATGTAAGGCAGGAAGACTATAATGGGGGGCAAAACTATGGCTTAACTTTTTCAAAGGTGCTGTGAGGGCCAGAATTTTCCAAATGCTGCCCAGGGAAGAGCAGGTGGCCGAGCTGGGCACGGAGAGCGGCTTGGCTGTTGCTGTGTGCGGATTTCTGCCCCCCTCGTGCATAGGTGCATTATGCATGTGTAGTTCTTCAACAAACTTAGGCTTTAATTCAGCAGTCGGCCTCAAATCTGTTAGTGGTGTAACAGTATGTTGGCCTACAGACAGACAGACAGCAAAAATCCAGGGTTGCTTTAGCAGATACCGTGGGCTCTTTTAAAAGAATTCTTTGAAGTTGAATGACACGTCAGCATTTCTTTCAAGGAAATTGCCAAATGCTTTTATTACAACACTGCCACTGCGCTGCTGGCATTGCATCCGCTGTGCTGTGCTAACAGGCACCAAAGATGCTGTGACCACTTTGTCTTGATTTTGCGTTTGTGATTGTGAAAATTCTGATTCAGAATTTTGTCCCCTTTGCTCGCTTTCTGCAAGGGGACAATGTCCCTGCCCTGAGCATTGTTCAGGAACACTTAAGGGCTTTATCTCAGTAACGTGCATTTCCACTGTTTCTTGCCTCCAAATATGAGGCCCAAAAATATCTACAAGTCCTTCCAGCCCACTACAATACTGTTCTAGACTATGTTATTTCTGCGGTCATAATTACAGGGCGACTGCGATGAGCAGCAGAGTTTATAGTAACTTGCTGCCTTCATGGAGCTCTGTGCAGTGCTGTGGGACAGGCTTGGCAAGGGGCTCGCGACCCTGCTCTGCACCCAGAGGGACTTGCTGCTGCCAGTTGCCCCCTGCTGCATGTGGGGCTGGACTCCCCCCACAGCTGAGGCTGCTCTGCCCACCACAACAGCTCTGAGCTTGCTGCTGTGAGCTGCATTGCTGTCACCTCCTGGGCTTGTATTTGCAGTACTTGTCACGAAGGGTCTAGAAGTGTTTGTGTCATAGAACCATAGAATGGTTTGGGTTGGAAGAGACCTTAAAGATCACTGAGTTTCAAGCCCCTGCCATGAGCAGGGACGCCTCCCACCAGAGCAGGTTGCTCAAAGCCCCATCCAGCCTGGCCTTGAACCCCTCCAGGGATGGGGCATCCACAGCTTCTCTGGGCAACCTATCGCCCTCAAAGTTTAAAATTTTTTCCTGATGTCTAATCTAAATCTGTCCTCTTCCAGTTTTAAGCCATTACCCCTTGTCCTATCACTGCATGCCCTTGTACATGCCCTTTCCAGGTTTCTTGTAGGCCCCTTTTAAGTATTGAAAGGCTGCTATAAGGTCTCCTTGGAGACTTCTCTTTTCCATGCTGAACAACCCCAGCTCTCTCAGCCTGTCTTCATAGGAGACGTACTCCAGCCCTCTGATCATCTTTGTGGCCTCCTCTGGACTCTTTTTTTAAATTATGTTTTTTTAAATTTTTAATAGAGTTTGGGTTTTTTTAAGTTGTAGGGGTGTTTTTGTTGGTTTGGGGGGGATTTTTTTTTGTTTGTTTGTTTTTAAAAGCCTGGTGCAATTTCCTTCAGTGCCGTGGCATGCTGTGTGCCCTGTGTGCCATCTGGGACCGCAGCTCCTGCGTTGGGAGTGTGGGGGCTTGCGTGTTCATAGGATGGTTTGGGTTGGAAAGGATCATGGAGTTCCAACCTCCCTGCCCTGGGCAGGGACACCTCCCACCAGAGCAGGTTGCTCAAAGCCCCATCCAGTCTGGCCTTGAACCCCTCCAGGGATGGGGCGTCCACAGCTTCTCTGGGCAACCTGTTCCAGTGTCTCACCACCCTCACAGGAAAGAATTTCCTTCTGGTGACTAATCTAAATCTCCCTCTTCCAATTTAAAACCGTTGCCCCCTGTCCTGTCACCGCAGGCTCTCCCTGCCCCGCTGCCGGCTCCGGCCCCGCTGCAATCCCCGACCCTCCCGTAGCTCCACCGCCAGCTCCGGCCGCTCTTCCCCATCCCCATCCCCCTCCCCACGCGTGGGTGGGTGGGTGAGCGCCTGGCGGCCGCCCCCACCAGCGGCAGGTGGCCCCGACCCCCGCCGCCTCGGCACGTCACTTCCTCGCAAACTTTTCTCCCGAGGAACCGTCTCCGTGAAAGTTGCTGCCGGCGGCCGCCCGGCCCCGGAGGCTGCCTCTCTGCGCCCGCCGAGCGGGGAGGGCTTTCCGGCCGGGCCGGGCATGCCCGCCTCACTGCGCCGGCCGCGGCACGGCCGGGCCGCCCTGGGCCGCCGGCGGGACCGTTAGCTGGGGTCGGCCGAGGGGCTCGCCGCTGTCCTGCCCGCCGCGGCGGAGCGCCATGGCCCGGGACTGCGCCGCCCGCAGCCTGGACGGCATCGACCTGGCGGCGCTGCGGGTAAGGAGGGGCGGCGGGGGGAGGAGGGTGTCCCGGGACCCACTTCGTCCCCGGGGCTGGGTGGGCTGCTCCGCGCCGCAGCGACGGGGGAGCGTAAAGGCTTCGCCGGTTCGGGGGGTTTTCTTCCCCCTTTTATCTGAGGGGATCCCGCTCTGCCGCCCGTGGGGAGAGGCGCCGGCCCCGCAGGGTGGCCGTGGGGTGGCCGTGGGACACCCGTCCCCGCCGGGGAGCGGCGGGCGATGCCGTAGGTGCCGGTGTTTCGGGAGGCAGCCGTGGGGCGAGGGCTGCGCTGAGGGCAGCGGGGTGAGGAGCCCCCCGGGGCCAGCAGCGCTGGGCTACCGTCAGCCCGCCCGCGGGTTCCAGAGGTGGCGTCCCCTTCGCTGCCGGAGACCGTCCCACGGGAGGGCGGCTCTGCCCCGCTTGGAGAGTTCCACCGGAGAGGTCCCTTCCCCTCCCAGGGGAATAAATAATTCCTGCTGCCGTTCCTAGGGGTGATGTGAACGCTGCCAAGCTGTGGAGAGAAAATGCATAAGAAATAAGGGATTTCTGGAAGAAAGTATGTGCATGGGCTTTGGCTTTTGTGGGGTTTTGTCGAAGGTTGGTGATTTTTTGGTAGGCTTTTTTAAAGCTAAAAAAATGTCATCATTCACCTAGTTTGCTATGAATTTTTATCATTATGCTCTTGTGTTTTTAGGTTTTTTTTAACACAATCCAAACTTTGGCCATATTAAAAGCCACACTGTTAGTGTTTCATGTCCATAAACAGTTAATGGGGTTGTGTATGATGTCCCTTAGTTCCACTTCACTTTTTTATATAGAAACTCATCACGTATCAACCCAGCCCAACCAAGGCAAGGCAACTTTTTTTTTTTTTTTTCTGGGGCACTCTCCACAGAAGAATAGGGAAGAATTCAATTGTGACAAAAAGCAGCCAGCCCCAGACAGTGAAACTAAAGCAGGCTACTTTCTAAAAATATCAGGAAAAAAAAAAAGAGGGCTTGGAGAAGCCTTTGCAGTAATCACATGATGAGGAGGGTGTTCCAGACCAGAGATGGAAAGAAGAAAAGCAGCAGAGACAGTAAAGTTTATGAGGATGGCACAGGGTTCCTGGCTAGGCAGGGTAGAAGCTTAACCTGCTTGGAGGAGTAAGATGAAATAGTGGAAATTCTTTAGAGCTTTAGCAGATGAATCTTATCTCCTTAAATAAATGATAAGAAAGCAGTGTACGTTTGAAAGACAGTGGTGCTGCAAACCAGCCCGCAGGCTTTGTGTAGAAACTGTCCAACGCAGAAACCTCCCGGAGGCTGGGAGCGCGGCAGGGTTCAGCCTTGATGGGGAAGGGATAAAGCTGTCCTTCTGGAGGAAATCTTTTCCGCATGTCAGCAGTCTTAGTTTGGGGTTTGTGCTTAGAGGGAAAGGGGAGGCCGGTGAGGCTGGGCTGTAGAAATTATGTAAAGACGGGTGCTTTACCTTTGCCTTGTCTTGTTCCCAGTGTTCCTGGGGCCAGCAGGAGCTGCCTGGCACTGTGCTTCCCCCAGCCTCACTGCTGTTGGGAGGTCCAGCGGGGAGGCACAGCTGGGACTGAGGTCCTTTTCAGACTGCGCAGGTCACCCTTGCTCCCCTCCAAATGGGTGCTCGCCAGGGCTTTCTCCTTTTCCTGGAAAGAGGTGGTTTGGGGTCTAGTTTCCAAATGTTGCAGGAGCATCTTGTTGGGTTCATCAACCCAGGAGCCCTGGGTTCATCACGTGGTTAGAAAGCCTCTGATTTCTCCATTAAGTGCTGAGATACAGAAGCCCTGTAGAAAAACTTGAGCTTTGGACACCCAAACGTGTCGTGTTTAGCTGCAGAGACTGTGAGGAGTGTGTTTTGGTCAGGCTCTCGCTGTGTGCGTTGTTCTTCATTCTGCCTCTTGCAGGAGATGGATGTGGCCTGGGTGCCTCTGGGTCAGCGGCCTTGCTCTTGCCTTTTGAGTGCTCTGCAGATGACTTGCAGGAAAGCAAGAGGGCCACCATATAGTACAGTGCATTACAGTAATTAATCTTCAAGTGATGAATGTTCAGGCCAGGAATTTGGCGTCTGTCAAAGTGAACCTGGCAATTTGGCAGGGGTTGGCTGGTGAAGGGTCAGATGGACCATAGGGCTTAAATGGTAGCTGAGAGGAAGCTCAAAGATGATACCTAACTCCAAGATAATTAAGAAGTTGGCTTGTTGTGAAGAATGCCAGCAGACGATGAGGTGCTGATATCCCAGCAAACAAGGGCAACCCAAGGACCATTGATATCCTTTATGACTCTTAACAAGGTTTGGTTTGCTACGGTGTCCTGATTAAAAGAAGAGAGATGGACAAGTGTTTTGGCTGCAGTCAGAGCTGTGGAGGCTTGAGATGTTCATGCTCAATTGGCTGGCAAGGACAGGGTAGGATTTTTTTGCTATATTAAAGTTAATGCTGACATTTATTTAGATAATTTTGAGTTTTTTCCAGAGTGTCTGAAGCCTTTAGAAGCAACCTATTAGGGTGATAAATCAGAATGAAATTGATTGGAGGGAGAGAGAGAATCTGATTTTGAGGTACATTAAATTGTTATACGTGTGTAATAAATAAGCTTGGAGAAGAGTGAGGACAGAGCACACATTTAAGTGAGAGGGACAGTTGCAAACTCCAAGTTGAAAATGCAGTTTAGGTTCCTGTAGGTTTCTATGTGTTATTAACACCTCTTAATTCAGCAGAGCTACTCTCTGAAGAAGAGGTGTGGAAAGGGGGTGCTGCTCATGCTTGCTGTGGAGGGGTATGGAAGATACAGTGCATGGAGGGCCTTGTCTGGAAGGGTTCCTTGGAGAGCTGCCCTGCATTTCACTGCACAGACCCAAGCCAAGGCATGGTTTGGGGGAAGGTTGCACCTGAGGCAAAGGTTTGTAGCATCCACTTGCTTTGGCAGCTGTGATGGCAATGGATTATTGCTGATTTAAGCTCTGCTGGAGCAAAGTGTGTGGCTCCTTTATATCCAAGACTATTGGAAACACAAAATGAAGAAATGAGAAGGAAGCAAAGCACTTTACAAAGATCCCGGGGTTGCAAGTGCTCTTATGTCTGTGCGTAGCTCTATACACAGTGGTCCATGGACTTCTTCTTGTGCGAGGCTTCTAGAATTGGGGTTTAAGCCTAGAAGGCCATGGCTTACCACCTTGTTTTATTTATAAGAGATAGATAGAAAAGAAATGACACAGACTGGCCTGTGCATGGGTCAAAAGTAAGTAATGTGATCTGGTATATCCATTGTTAATTAGTTGTTTGTTTGTTTGTTAAATATTTTTGTGATAATCCAGGAAGTATAAGATTAAAACTTGGTTTCCCTTGATAATCCAGGAAGTATAAGATTAAAACTCATTTAACTTAGAGGCAAAACCAAATGAACTCATTAGTACTTTCAGTTGTATAAATCTGTGGTGTGTTGCTCTGACAGTGAAAGCTGTTGCCATGTATCGTGACAGTTGTGCCAGTACAGCCAGAATCTGCTCAGAAAAAAGCCAGTATGTTTCCACTGGGATTTTGCCTAAGTAAATGTTTGCATATCAGATACTGAAGAAAGCATTATTTATATTAAAAGGATAACAATATAAGTGAAGCAGAGAAGTAGCTTGATATCTTTAAAGGAAAAAAAAGAAAAGTTTTGCATCCAGGGTCTTAGAAATTGTACTTCCGAGATAATGTTTTTCTGTATTGCATCCCTCAGCAATACCAATATGCATCAACTGACATGACAGATTGCTGAAACAGATGTAGTAAAACAGACACATGGAGTTAATAATGTTTTATGTAAATCTCTCGATGATATCATCCCAAGAAATGAGCTGACTGATAAATGGCTTAGCCAGAAATCAGGAAACTGGTCTCTTGAGTTCTTAATGTTTTTATATAAATCTCTCAAGTGAATTTTAACTGAAGCAACACATTTCTTAATGTGCTCAGTCATGCAGGAGCACACATTTTACTTGCCTGTGTCTTGCAAAAAGGTGGTCTTCCTGTATCTGAAAGGCTGCAGCATCTCTCTATTGGAGAAGGACATATGCTGCAGTGGTTGGTTTTAGAGCAACTGGTGCTAAACCAGTAGGACAAAAGTTGGCTTGCGTGCTGTGGTACACCGATGACCTGACACGTAAATATTTCATGTAAATTAACACCAATCTAGTTTGGGTTTGAGGCCAATACTTCAATACATCAGTCAAATACACCTTGTTATGCTTCCAAAATGAGACAGTTGGGCATTCTCAGCCTCCCTGTGGTGTTCAGATTGCCTGGGGTGGTCCAGTTCCCTTTTGTAAGGTAAATGGGCTCATGTGCTTCATATAGTATTTTTTCAGTTCCGTGATTTAGGTTCTTTACTATATTACCAAGTGTTTCATAGCAAAAGACAGCAGCTCAGCCTCTAGGCTAGCTCAGTGTTTTAAGGCTTAGGAAGCCTGGAGTTTATTCCTTATTCTGCTACTAAGCTGAATCTGTTGAATTCTTGTGTTCTTCACACATCTCCATTTATTTGTTGTATCTGCTGTATCACCATGCTACAAATCTTCACCAAATTGTTTTGTGTATGGAGTTTTGGGCAACTTGACTGAAAACGTCAATGTTAAATTTGTTTCTTATAGTGTTATTTGGCTATTTTCCCTTTAGTGTGTTATACAGATCATTAGGAGATCTGCCACAGACATTTTCATTTTGATTGTGTGCAGTTATGCTCCATTATGAAATAGTTGCTTTCCTGCAAATAATGTTATTTCTTCTGCTTTTTGCAGGACCCTGCGGGAATATTTGAACTGGTGCAGGTTGTTGGAAATGGAACATATGGACAAGTCTATAAGGTTTGGATGCCTCTTTAATTTATAATGTTGTCCTTAATAAAGCTGTTTTTCCTAAAGCAGAATTGAGCACCATTTAAAAAGGTGGACAGTATTGTTCCAGTAATAGCCTGTTTTATCTTGCTGTTTTTTCTGTGTGATGCAAGATGGTGTCACATGTGATTCCTTGTGCCCCATCCCTCTGCCCTGTTTTCATGTCCCTTTGCTGCTGCAGGTCAGATACGTGTGCTGGCTTTCATACTGACTTCCCTCTGCCCTGGTTTTTTTTTGTGATTATTTTCTGTTCTTCAAAATTATTTAATAGGTGGCTTAATGTACCTCTGTAGAAGATGCTGAGCACCAACTGAATGTACTCAGGTGGTATCTCCCTCATGCAACCAGAGCAAATGTCTCTTTTCTCTGAAGGAGGGCAGCTGGAACTGGCAGCTGTAACCATAAAAACTTAGGCTATAGTATTCGCTTTTCTTTTTCACTGCAGTTGGATCTTGGATCTACACAATGCTAGGACCAATGGGGTGAATTAAGGAATGCTGGAATAATTTTGTAGTTTGTCTAGTATAGGCTTGTGATCATAAATATTTAAGTTATAAAGTAATCTCAGTTATCCACATAATGTACTCGTGTCATTAGAGCACATTTTTATTCTCCAGAGGTGTCAGAGTCTTTCATACATTTAGAAATAAATACACGTAGTAGGTTGCACACAATCAAAGCACAGCTTATTTCAGGCTAAATAATGTCCAAGATTGCTAAATTGCTTGCTTGGCTGTGAAGATGATTCATAAGGCTATATGTTTTAATACATGCAGCTCCATAAAAATGAAAATAAAATTTAGAGGATTCATTATTAGATTTGGAAAACAATGTTTAACAGATTTATTGAAGGAGAGTATTGTTCATACTGAATTATTCCAGACCAGTTCCAGTTCAGTGTCTTTTTAAATGAAATGGAAGAGGTATAAATTGTATCCCTGATAATGCTAGAGCTGTCTAGAAGTGATATAAAGTTGGGATTTGCATATAATAACCAACTAAAAGCTAGCAGATTTTTGACAACTTATGAAGCAGTAAATATGCCAGGATTGGCAACTTCAGCCTTTTGGAAAGTATGAATTAGATATTAAAAAAATCAGATGGTACCCAGAAGTCATGAGACTGGATTTGTTATCTCTTGAAACGACAGATGAGTCTTTCAGTTAATTGCTGGCTTCCAGGAGTTGAAATGTGAAGAACAATACTGTGTAAGAAGAGGTTCTAAATAATGCCATGGAAGGTGGTAGCAGAGAGCCTTCTCTAAAGGCAGCTGGAAGTGGTGCATTTGCTGGTGGTTGGAGAAGTAATGCGTGTCAGCTTTTTCATGTCTTGGTTTCCTGAACTTTGAAGTGTTGAAGGTCAGACTGTGTCCACTCTCTGCACCATCTCTATTGAATGCATATGGGAAAGAGAAATTTCTGAACTTCCTGTGTGCTGCATTTTGCAAGGGCTGTCCATCTTCCTGGGAACCCTCAAGGCCAGGAACCCCAAAGGCTGTGCAGGGGACTGGGGTTCCTCTCCAGTCCAGAGTATGAAGGACAGTGGTTTTGGAGTTTTTTTTAGAGCTGCAGATCAGTGAGGACCTTCAGACAGGGCAGAGCAATGTGTCACACAACTGTTGGTGTCATCTGGGAGGAAGCAAGATTGCCAAAGGTGTCACCCAGAAGTTCTTGGGTTTTGCTTCCTCCCGGGGCTGCAGCTGCGGTGCCTTGGAACCCCCTCTTGCAGGCTGCTGGGGAAGCTTGAATCGAGTGGTGTTTGGGATTGCAGTAAAACTGCAGAAAACGATCTTGGAAACTTATAAATATCATCTCTTCTACTTGTTAGGGCTTGCTACATTATTGTCACATGTTGTAGTGTTAAAGGTGGTACTAAACCACTGTGGAACTAACATCTGGGGCTGTGGACTGCTCTTAGTGTGCTTGAGGTTGTATCCTGCAATGTAGGTATGGCTGTCGAGACCTGACTCTGTGGTGCTTTGAATAATGCTTTGCCTACTTCCATTACCTCCAGAACTTTAATTATATGGTGTCCTTGTTTTCCTTTGACGGTTGGGCTCTATTGCTGTGAAGAGCTGGGTAGTGATTGTGTATCACCCTTGATGTAGAACATCTTGCTCAGTGCTTGTGCATATAGTAATAACTGAACTGTAAGTTTGGGGAGGATGAAATTCTCTTTGAGTGGTGTGTCTTCAGTAGGAGCCTGATAACGCATTTTCTATCTTTTAATTTTCAGTGCAGGGTTATTTTTCTCAGGAGTGAATGGGGAAAGGGAGAGATGGAGTGACTGAAGTACCATTTTTGAAGTGTTTGGATCAGACAATTGCTCTTGAACTCCTAAATAGATTGTGGGACTCTGAGCTTATAGCTGCTTTGTTTTTTCAGTTATCAAGATAAAGAGGAATTCCTTCTAATCCTGCTTGTTCAGCCATGCTCTGAGAGTCTTCATCCTTCTAAAACAGTTTTCATGGGCCAAATGAGGTTATTAGCAGCATCTATGCAATCTGCTTGTTTTATGCTGTCAAGAGGCACCTGACTGGGGCTTTTGACTTTCTTTGTGTTAATGATATGGATTAGCCCTCTCCTGGGGTTGGTGTTTTTGAGTGGTCGGGGGAGTGAGAGGTCGGTGTCTTTGGTGAGTTCCAGGGGTTGGTGTTTTTTGGAGTATGATCTTGTGATCTTGCAGGCTGATGATAAGCCGTGATTTGCAGTTGCTTTGTGTGCAAAATAGTTCTATCTTTAACAGAGTCTGAGGGCACAGGGAACTTGAGAGGTGCTCAGATTTGGGACTGTGAGAATCAAAAGGGAAGAAGTAGCTTCCTGGCAATGCAGCTGATGAAGATGAAGCATTGCTGTTGCTGAGGGTTAGCAGAGGGTGGAAGCGACCCTGCCTTCCTGTAGTGGATCTAACGTTAAAAATGTTACATGTCTTGGGGTATTTTGTTATTGTTTGTGGTTGGTTACAGTTTTCAAGCCAATTGTAGCCTTCAAGGCAATGAGATTTTGATGAGTCAAGTATGGAAATCAGTTGTTCTTTATAGAAATTACAAAATACTATTTTCTGTTTCACTAACACTCGGTAAAAGTGCTTGTTTGACTCTTATTTTTCTTTATTTGGGTTTTTAGTAGCATAGCTGATTATCTTGTCCACATGGAAAACTAGTAAATTATTGTAGGCAGCATTATATAAAGAAGTATTGGTGCTCTGTACTGGATGGAGTCAACAACTCGTTGTGTAGATCCTTGGTTCAGCAAGGTGTAAACAAATTGTTTGCTAATCCTGAAAACAGGGTTCTCTTCCAGGAATAAGTCTGAGTTTAATACATGCTACTGCTGTTGTAATAAGATCTGAAATGCTGTGGTGCTTATGAACGGGATGCCTTGGAAAACTTAATGTATATGGCTGTAGTATCATTAGTATGCTAGAGAGGCATGGTTTGGTGTTGCAGTAGTTAACTGCTTTGTGCCTCTGATTTTTTTTAATGAAGTCTGCATGCCACTAGGTGTGTTTCTTCCTCTTCTCTCAGTTGCCTGCAGTTCCTAGATACTCTCTCATGCATGTCTTCATGCTTTTCTTAAAGCTTCCACACCATCACATTGGTTCTTTTCCTCCTGCATCAGAAAGGATGTGGAGTTGGCAGTACATCCTTGCAGCAATGAGGGCAAACTGTGCCTTGGGCTGCGTCAGCAAGAGCATAGCAAGTAAATCAGTACTTCCCCCACTCTTGTTAGGCCATGCCTAGAATACTGTGTCCCATCTTTGCTCACCCAGTTCCAGAGAGACATTGGGAAGCAGGAGAGGTTCCAGCAGAGGGCCACAGAAACATATAGAGGGTTGAAGAGCTTCAGTCATGAAGAGGAGAAAAGCTGAAGGACTTGGATTTTTATCAACCTAGGGAAAAGAAAGCTGAGGGCAATCTAATCGTGATGTTCAACTGCTCCAACAGCAGTTTGCATAGTCCAGGGGATGCACAGGACAAGGGGAACCAGGTGCAGGTTGCTCAGGGGAAATTATGTCTGGATGTAAGAAAAAGAATTCTTAACCACGAGAACAAGTCAACATTGGAATAGGTTTCCCAGGGTGGTGGAGTCACCCTTAATGGAAATATCCACATCTGTTTGGCATTGTCTTGGGTAACCTAAATGAAGGCCCTGCTTTCAACAGAAGGTAGGACCGTATGTTCCCAGAGGTCTTTTCCAATCTTGATTTGACTACAGAACTTTGATTGAGTATAGGACATGTGAATCTCAGTGGGCAGAACATACTTGCTATCAATCCAGCCTACCTGATTGTGAATGACTGACTTGGAGAATACAAAAAAAAAAAAAAAAGGGAGGCTGCAGCAGCATCTTTTTTCCCCTAGTGCATGTGGGTTTTGGGGGATTTTTTTGTTGTTTATTTGCAAACTATATTCAGCACTGGAATTTAAAATAATGGATCATACATGCGATATTAATTAGCAAATTGTGAAGTCCTGGTTCTAGTTAGTGAATATTTCAGAGGAATTCAATTAAGATTCTTAAGTGTAGGGACTAGTTTATCAAAAATAGAAGAGCAAGGATGTGAAAAAACCTCTCAGCTGTGGAGTGCTTCTATACAATAAAAGCTCTTTGACTGAGCAGAGCAATGTACAATAATTAGATGTGCCATATCAGGCATTAGAGAGTAGTAAAATCCTTGCAAATAATTTGTTGGCAGGCCTGCTGCTTCCAGCTCCTCCTTGTTTTGGACCTGAATGTCATATGGGAGAATGCAATGCATTTTCATCCTAAACTCGTGGCATTTTGAGCTCATGTTGCATAACACTTCAGATGTTGGCACTGGGACATGCTATTTTGAAGGTAAGGGAACATGCTAAAAATGCACTGGTGATAATATGAGCACAGTAGGAAGTAGTTCAAGCACTTTGCTACACTTTAAACATCTCACTAGTGACATTAATTTCAATACTCCTGACTGCTCAGCGGCATCCAGCATTATGCTCAAGTGAAGATACTCATCAGAGCGACCAGCACTTTGCATGCCTGAGTTTTACAATATCTGATCTACTCATAAGTATTTAATGGTGTATGTTATTTCTTCTTGAAAATAGAGTAGTGTGATTGGGGAAAAACTTGTAAGAAATTGTCTTTTTGCAATCTAAGAAAGGTCCCAGACATTAAATGGAGTTAATGAAGTTGGAGTTAATGAATGAATGGAAGGATATGACTTAATTTTAAACAGCGAGAAATTTAGTGTTTGTTTATAGATGTTTGAGATGACTCCTGTTGCAGGTTAACTTTAGTAACTGTACCTTTTTCTGAATGAATCACAGAACTTCATGGAATCCTGGAATTGTCAGAGTTGGAAGGGACCTCAAGAGATCATCTAGTCCAACTCCCCTGCTAAAGCAGGATTGCCTAGAGCAGATCACTCAGGACTGCATCCAGGCGGGTCTTGAAGATCTCCAGAGAAGGGGACTCCACAGCCTCCCTGGGCAGCCTGTTCCAGGGCTCTGGCACCCTCACCATAAAGAAGTTTTTCCTCATATTTGAATGGAACTTCCTATGTTCCAGCTTGAGCCCGTTGCCCCTTGTCCTATTGCTGGAAACCACTGAAAAGAGTCCAGCTCCAACATCCTTCAACCCCCCTTTAGATACTTGTAAACGTACATAGGGTCTCCCCTCAGCCTTTACTTGTCCAGGCTAAAGAGCCCCAGCTCCTTGAGCCTTTCCTCGTCAGGGAGGTGCTCCAATCCCTTAATCATCTTCATTGCCTGACACTGGACCCTCTCCAGTAGTTCCCTGTCCCTCTTGAACTTGGGGGCCCAGAACTTCTGTGCCTTGTAATCGCACATCACCTTACCTCCTTGTCTCTGATTCTTTCTTACAGCTCCACTTGAATGCTATTTTCCAGGTCTGCTCTAAAGACCTGAAGGATGCATGTGCATTTTTGTGAAAGTTCCTCTGGTACCTCTGGGCTATAGCTAGTAGAGCATAATAAAAGGAATGTATCAGTCAGTTTCCTAAAAATATTGATAGTCTGCTTGTCTTTTTTTATTATTATGTGTATTTCATGCATTTGGTGCTTTAGACTTGACAGTGTGATGAACTGGTCTAAAGAACTGTGTGGAGTGTTTGCTACTCTTCTGTCCTTTCCCATTGTCTGCATAGATGGGACATCACTGTTGTCTCCAATAGTAGTGAATACTCTTTCAGTTTCATGCTCAGTCTTCAGGTGTTTTTTCATACAAATGTGTTTCAATTTGTTTATGCCCGAGGAACTTGTATTTTTGTACAAGAATAATCTCTAATTGTGCTTTATAGTTTGCTCTTCGAGTGTTCACCAAGTTTGTTATGTTGAGCCAAATGGTTGAGTCCTGCAGGATGAGATCTTGGGGACCAAAGTATAGCTTTTGGGATATGTTTTAGAATTTTAAATTGCAATCCTATTCTGAAGGAGGCTTTTTACCTATATGTTGAGTAGGGTCTCCAGTAATCCTGTAGCAGCAGTGCTTTGTTGCAGATGTCGCTGGAAAATCTAGCAGCAGAAATGTTAGTCTACAAAGAGGCAAATCCTCCTACTGAGGTCTGTAATGGATCAATATTTTCTATGGATTGGACACAGTGCAGCATTTCCAGTATGCACAGACCAGTAATTTTGCACAGTGGAACTGTTGCAAGGCTGTTCACTTTAAAAAACATTCTAAGAAGCAATTATATTAGCAGCTTCTGTGTTGTAGCTGTAGAGATGTAATTGTTGCCCCATGAAGACCATCTGGGAGCAATTCAAAGGTGTGGACCCTAGCTTTGGGCAAGAAAGGTCTCATGTGCTGGGTTGAGCTTGGGCTGGGGCTGGAGGCAGCTTGTAGCACTAGCAGGACCTTGGTTGTGTTGCTTTTCTGGAGCAGAGAGAAGTAAATATTATTAAGGAATTGTTTTTGTTATTCAGATGAAGTCCTGAGCGT
The DNA here is from genome assembly GCA_004320125.1 of Scolopax mira. Lineage (NCBI taxonomy): Eukaryota > Metazoa > Chordata > Aves > Charadriiformes > Scolopacidae > Scolopax > Scolopax mira. Next base: position 42,369 of record BJBW01015377.1, read on the forward strand.
GGTAATCTGCTGTCCTGCACTCCACATGCTGATTTATGTAAAGGTTGCACAGAAGCTTGCCAAGTCAGGCAGTGGGACTTTGAGCGCTGAGGATGGGAGGTGCTGAAACATGAGGCATGTTCCCACAGCTTTGCCCTGGTGTGGTCAGCTGCCGTGAATGATTCCCACAGCTCCTCTTCCATGTTCCTGGAATTACCCTGCCTATAAGAGAGGCCAGCACCATGTGGACCCCCAGCCACATGAGGTGTGGGTGCTAGGGGGTAGTTAGGGCAACCAGCCAACAGCCCAACCAGCATCACGATCAGTGTGGTCTTTGTGCTTGCTGTTGGGAAGAGCTCCTCCACAGACCACATCTCCTGATGTAGCCACGTGGAATCACACAGAGCTCTGTGACACTGCTGCCATGAGGTCCTTGGGGGCATTGCAAGCTCCAGTGCTCTGGAGGAAGCAGCATTTGGCCCAAAAGTAATCCTCCTGCTGCCTTGAAAGCCAAGTACAACTGGGTCTGGTGGTAGTCCAGCTATTCAGACTGCAGCTGCCTTCTGGGGACAGCAGCAAAATCTGGTGGCACAACTGCTGATGCTTCCCTTTCAAGGCATTTGTGGGGAAATGGCATTTAAAAGCCAGTTGTTTTTGTCAGCTGGGGTTGAACAGCTCTTTCAGTCAATAGACAGGCACAGGTCAGCCCCCTCTCCCATCATAATGAAAATTCCAGTAGGTAATTTTAAATTGTAATGTCCAATTTAAATTGTAAAATTGATAAATGTGATAATCTGTTATTCAGCTGTTCTTAGGCTGCTGGCCAGCAGTAATTTTCCTGGCCTGCAGAGTTCTGTGAATATGGATTTTGGGAATACAATTAAAAGAAGAAACTGTTTTTCATCTGTTTGTAGTATATTTTTTAATATTTTTTTTTTAAAGCCCTTATGTGTTATAAGCCTGCCCTTGTAACCTACTGACTTTGTGGGATTCCTCAAAGGTTTTTAAGATTTGTTTTAGAAGCACCTTTTAAAGGGTGATTTCTTCCCCGTTACGTTCTTTTTCCCAAAGGAAACAGGAAACTTTGGTAAACTCCTGAGGTCTAGGGGAGTGCAGAAGGCAATACCTGGTAGTGAACTGCGGCCTTTTTCAGTGATGTGATCATCTGAGGTGTAATAGCTGGCATGTGGTCTGTGGCAGTGCTTTTAAGTGCTCCCATCCTGTAAGAACTACACTTTTTCATAAAGGTAAGTGAGGGGGTGATGTGTACAGCTGCAGTTCAGTGGATCTGGCTTTTCTTCTTGTCTCTAGTCATTGCTTGAAAACACATGAATTTTCTGGAAATGGAGTTCTCCTTATGACTGTAGCTATTAAAATGAAGGCAGTCCTTGTTTTTGTAAAGTGCCTTGGGATTCTGGCTAAGAAGAATTAGTGAGGTGATTTGTGAGAATTGGTTCTCAGCCACTTACTGAACAAGCATGCTGTTTGAAAACAGTTTCACTTGAACTAAAACACGTTGAGTTCAACAGAAACGTTAGTGGGGAAAATTTTAAGAAATGAGTTGGCTTTCATCTTCCAACTTTGTTTCAGAAACGTCAAAACATTGCATTTCATTTCTTTTGTTTGAACATTTTAACTTAGCAGGATGTTTAATATTTTATAGACTGTCTTTAGTACTGCACACTTAAAAAAAAGAAAGAAAAAGGTACTGCCATACTGAAATAATTTGTCATTACCAAAAGAGATGCGAATATTAATGTGAAATCTTCTGACTTTCTGTTCTGTGAGGAGTGTTTGCAACCAGAAGTGAGACCAGTTGGCAAAATACTGACATTTTGTTGAGGTTTACTGAATGCTGGAATTGACTAAATTCCATTTTCTGACTCTACAGTTGTGTAGTTGCTACAGCTGACACCAGCATTTTCAATGCATTTTTTCTTTCTGTTGTTCAAAATGGAAATGTTTTGAGGAAAAGGACATAAGAGAAATATGTGGTGGTCTTCTGAAAATATTTATTTTACTGAACTTGATGAATTTTCTATCTTGTTGATTATGCTAAATTTTAGTATTTAAAAATAACAAGAAAGTAACCAGTTTACTGATTATTTCTGCTGTAGTAGATTTGTCTACTCGTGTTTTACTCTTGGCTTTAAACCTATGTACAATTATACTAAAATATGTAACAAAACCAACATAAAATAAATATGCATATGGCTTAGATAATGGATTCTCAAATGTATTATTTACACAGATTGTCCATGATGTTGTCTTGTTATATGGAAAAAGGGAAGAGCTGGGAAAAAATGTTTTTGCTTTAATATTTGCTTTTTCCAGTCTAACATAAAATATTTATCCTAACAGGCTTCTTGCAAAAATTCTGCCTCCAGAAGCCAAATTCCAACAGCAGATATCCAATTGCCTTTTACTAATATCAGAGAGTAGAGTTAGGTATTGCGGACTAGCATATCCCTGCTGCTCTGAAAATGAAATTGCTGTGGTGAAGTCTTCCAGTTTCATGTTGGTTGCTGACAGCAGGAACTGGTCCTGTCTGTGCATCCTCCTGTTGAAGAGGACAGGCAGTACCAGTACATGATCTGTGTGCATCACACCAGTCCTCCTGTGGGATTCCTGTTTCATAGAATGTTTTGGGTTAGAAGTAACTTTAAAGATCATTGAGTTCCATCCACCTGCCATGGGCAGTGACACCTCCCACTACAGCAGGTTGCTCAAAGCCCCATCCAGCCTGGTCTTGAACACCTCCAGGGATAGAGCATCCACAACTTTTCTGGGCACCTTGTTCCAGTGTCTTACCCCCTTCATAGTGGAAAATTTCTTCCTAATATCTAATCTAAATCTACCCTTTTCCAGTTTGAAGCCATTACCCCTTTCCAGCTTTCTTGTAGGTCCTCTTTAGGTATTGGAAGGCTGCTATAAGGTCTCCCTTCTCCAGCCTGAATAATCCCAACCCTCTCAGCCTGTCTTCATAGGAGAGGTGCTCTAGCCTCTCATCATCTTTGTGACCTTCTTTGGATGCACTCCAACATTTCCACATACTTCTTGTGTTGAAGACTACAGAGCTGGATGCAGAGCTGCAGGTGGGGTCTCACCAGAGCAGAGTAGAGGGGCAAAATCACTTCCCTTGCCCTGCTTTTGATGCAGCCAAGGATGTGACTGGCCTTCTGGGCCACGAGCGCATGTTGCTGGCTTGTGTTGAGCTTGTCATGAACCGACACCCCAAGGTCCTTCTCTTCAGGACTGCTCTCAATCCATTCTCTGTGCAGCCTAAATTTGTGCTTTTTGATGAAGGGTAATTTGTTTCCAGAGACGTTAGAATATGTTTTGTCATCTCTCCCAGTGGAAAGTTGCCAAATATTGCAGGCTGGCACATTAACACTCAAGGCTTAGGGTGTGCCCAATGAACCCTGCATTTGGGAAGCCCGGGACAGCTTGGACATTGCAGAGGTGGTACGTGCCAGTAAATGCAATGCATTCAGGATACATTGGGCTTTTTGTGCATGTGCAGATCAGCCTAAGTAGGTCCAACATTTCCCAAATGTGTTGAGCTCCCAGCTCACACGCTGTTGAGTAGGTGTGCATGTGCACAGGGCATAGCAGACTGCTGGATGCCCAATTGGGACAGTTTCCTTGGCAGAAAAAGAGGTTGCATCTGGAGCAGCTACATGTATTGTAGCTTGTTCTCCATAAATATGCCTGAAAATGGAGAAAGGATGAAGGAATAGAGAGATGCTCTAACTTTCCTTTCTTTTGGACATTTGAAAATTTTCAGTCACAACTGTTTTGAATAGAGGAAGTCACAAAACAAAGGCTGGAAACTCGGGTCTCTGATCCCACAGGCTGGAGAATAAAGGTTAGAGAGGAGTTAGGATTCACCCTTTCCTATGTTCCTCTCTTCCTTTCTTTGTGTTGTGTAAGTTTCTAGGTACCCACCAGATAGAAGACTTTGCCAGGCCTGTGTCCCTGGCTTGCATGCTGGAGTCAGAGTATGTTCATGTTGTCCAAGGTGTCTGCACATGCAGACATGCATGAGTGATCAGGTTTCTGTGTATGTTTGCAAAGCACCTAGTACATTCACGAGGCTGTTCAAATAGTCACAGAAACCTCCTACTTCAGTTCTATAATGTCATTTGGCTTCTTTCTTCTGCCCAAGTTCTTTCTTCACAATTCTCTGACCAGGAACAAAAGAAAATGGCCTTATCAGCCCTGGTGATGAGGTGACGCTCAGAGCCTGTGTGGTATTTGCCCTATCTGTCATGCAGATCGGTTTTGAATGTCATAGTAAGTAGATTAAAGAAAACTTGGCTTTCTGAGCTTTTGTGGTTGCTGTATCCTGCATTGTTTACATTACAGAGTCCTGGCAGACCTCTTGCTTTTGATGTTATTAATATTGAAATAGATTAATTCTTTATATTACAGAGATAACCTTCTAGTCTAACTGTGCTAGGCTTGGCTGTGGGTCTCTGAGCACCTCAGCTGCCCTTGTGGTGGAGGCACCGAGCCTTCCCCTGGGAGCTGCACCAGGGCTGGACAGGGATTGTAGATGCCAGTGGAGTTTGGGATGGAGATGACACTGTGCTATATAAACTGTAATTATTAATGAGGAGCCTGGCTAGTTGAGTCCTTTTGTGTGTAAACACTGCCTGAACTTCCAGAGGGCTTGTTCGCTCAGATTACAGGAGCATATGCCAACAGCGGGTTTTCCTTCCTTTCTGGTTTCCTTTATTGCTGAGCAAGTAGCGCAAATGCCATTATACAGTGCCTTGCTATCTGAGTTGTTTGCTGTCAAGAGATGTTGCATGATATGAGAAGTCCCCAGAGGCTGCATGATGCATATTCATTCCCAGGTATCTCCTTATAATACCGGGAGCACAATCAGAAATAGAAATGGGGAAGCTGCTGCTTCTGCATTTTTCCCCACGCTGGGGCAGGCTGCTGTTGGTGTGGTTCTTTAGGTGTGTTTCCAGGAGCGGGTTGTGATCTGATAAGCCACGTTTGGCTCGTATCCTGGCTGCCATCCATATTTGTGCATCCTTCTTGGCTGAAGGAACCTTCATTAGGAAGCAGTATTTGAAATACATGAGACTATGCAGAAAGCTTTCTTTACATCTTAATTGTATTTAATTCCCCTGCCCCGTTATTGTGTTTGCCCTCTCACTGTTTGCCATTCATTTGCGGGCGTGCTACTGAGGTTCAGCATTTCTAACCGGCTGCTCTGGCCTGGGTTACATGGATGCTGGTGTTGTTTTGTAACGGGGTGTGTGCCTGGAGCTGGTGATGAAGCAGAACAACAGCTCTCTTGAGGTTTGGCAGAAAATAGCTTCTTACGTTATTATTCTTGACTTTTTTTTTTTCTTGGCAAAAACAAAAGGAAGTTTTAGCAGTTAGAAGGTTGTTGCCTTGCTACAGAAACCTGTTCTCGCATACAAATGCTGCAAGGGCAAAACCACTATCTGGATCCACCCTGACTGTGGCCAACATTCGCTGACACAGTTAGTGATAAAACCCCTGCTCATTGGATCATGAGATGTATGAATACTAAGCTTACACCAGTCAACCTTGTAATGAGTGTTAATTGCTGACTTTCCTAAAACAAATTATTTTTTAAAAGAAACAAAAGTTGGTACCAGAAATAAATATGAATTTCCAAAGAAGATGATTAAGGGATTGGAGCACCTCCCTGACGAGGAAAGGCTCAAGGAGCTGGGGCTCTTTAGCCTGGACAAGTAAAGGCTGAGGGGAGACCTTATGTACGTTTACAAGTATCTAAAGGGTGGGTTGAAGGATGTTGGAGCTGGACTCTTTTCAGTAGTTTCCAGCGATAGGACAAGGGGCAACGGGCTCAAGCTGGAACATAGGAAGTTCCATTCAAATATGAGGAAAAACTTCTTTATGGTGAGGGTGCCAGAGCCCTGGAACAGGCTGCCCAGGGAGGCTGTGGAGACCCCTTCTATGGAGATTTTCAAGACCCCCCTGGATGACGATTCCATGATTCTCCCTCTTCTTCTGTTAACTGTGGAACTGCCCGGACAGGGATGGAGTTATGCGAAATATGAGCATTTTGGATAATAATGTCCAGTGTGGCTGGACCAATGGAAAAGAAATAACAAACAAACCCAGTGCAGGTCAATGACCATGTCCACATTTAACAAAATTGATCTGGAAATACACTTCTAATTAAACTGGGTTAAACCATGTATGCAAACCAGGTCTTTAAAAATAATTATTCGGAACCTCATTTTTTCCAGTCCTTTGCACATGATGTCATTTGTTTTATGTATTCAAAGTAGATATAAAAAGCTAACAGTGGCATGCTAATGCTTCATGTTCACCTTGCAGTCATTTGATTACAGAGTAAATGGCAAATCAGAATCAGTGCTGATTCTGATGGTGCCAATCCCTAATGCTGTCTCAGTGGCTAATTTCAGAACCCCTTCTTTTTTGGTATTTAGTTTTTTTGGTTATGGCTTTTCCATAGCCCTTCTATTATTGAACATAGTTATTTTCTTGTGCAAACATATCGTATTTTCTGTAAGCTGCAGTGGTGTAAATATGAAAATGCTTCTGCAATGTTAATGCTAAAACTAGAGCAAAGTAACCTACTGGCGCTGATGAGAGATGGGTTTATATATCAAGGTGAATTCTGACGTTTAAACTTCCTGGGTTTTGAGAAAAAACTAAAAAGTAAAACCAACAAAATGCAGTTTCTTGCAAACTTGTCCTTTCCTATCCTGTTCTCCACCTCTGACCTCAGCAGCCCCAATTCCCTGGTTGAGTTCTTTGGGATCTCTGCCGGCACGTAGGCCTGAGCCCCCGCTAGTTCCTTCACCACCCTTGCCCTGACACCAGCAGCTGCTGTCTGTGGCTATATGCTGCCCTTTGGGCAAGAGGCAGCCTGTGCTAGCTGGCCACAGATGGCTGGGTGCTGCCCACTGGCTGGCAGCAGTGGATGGGAAACCACTGAGCCTCCTCGCTGGAGGAAGGAAGTTTGTCTCCGTCTCTGATTTTCCCAAAGCATGCAGCACTTGGATCATCTTCAAGACAGCTTTGGTTGAAGTGGGCTGACAGGTTAAAACATGGTTGGATGCCAGGGCAGCACAATCACGTACACCTTGTTTTCTTAAGAAACCTCACTAAGCTTCTGTCTGATAGTAGAGGAAACCTTCCAATTTTACATAATCCCATGTCCTTCCCTGAACCTAAAGGTTCAGAAACTAGAAAGCAGTATGGAGCACTTAGGAGGTAGGTTTTCTGGTATGGTGTTTTCATATGCTCGTTGATTATTATTATTTAAAGACACTTTTGTTGTAAATAGAGACCTAGTTATTAAAACTTCTGTTGTTTAATGATGTGCATTGGCTGGCAGTGCTGTAGAGTTTTAGTTGACCCTGTGAAATTTTTCTCTGGCCTGTTTTACAAGATTTATCCTAAAGAGCAATGAGCTGTTGGTAGTGTATTTTGGCATCTGGATGTGGATGACGGAATATGCAAAGAAGCTGCAAAAGGAAGTTATTTTGAAACTTGTGGATAGCTAAACTTTTAGAGTAAATTTTAAAGTGAATACAATTAGAAGATGTTAAAGCAGAGATGCCAGTTCTTAAAGCTTATATTATACACGCAAAAAAGACTTCCCACACTTGCTCCTCCACGTTTCTGCAGCAAGATGCTGGCATTAGCTGGATGCCTTGTGGAATGTTTAGGTTGTTTTGCTGTTTTGTTCTTTCATTTCTGACAGCTGCTTTGTGACATGATGCAACTGGTTAGACAGGCTATTACCATTACAAGCTAAAAGCAAGTAGATAGGGTTCAGAGTTTGGAAAAATGAGAAGTGGGTTTGAGACCAAATGACGAGAATGAAGCTGCACCAGAACCTTGGAGTTTTCATGGACTGGGCCAGTGGGTTTCAGTATTACAGTTTTGAATATTTATGTGTGTCTGTGTGTGTGCAATTTTGTCCATTGTACATCGGGCCTCACTGTATGTGGTGGTGTACAAGTTTACAGAGATGCTGTTGCTGGCTGGGAAGGCTCCATGTGATGCACCAATAGACAAATCGTGAATGAGAGGAATCCAGTCAAATCTATATGCCCATGAATGTAAACATGTCTGTAATCAATCCAAATAGCAAGTGTTCTCTGTTTCCATCTGCAGCTTTATGAAGAGACTAATTTCCAGCAGGTGGTGAACTTTGGGTAGTAGTAGTGCAGTTGGTTGTCGCATACTTTTACACGAATGGACACGCTGCAGCAATGGCATAGACCTATTTCTTCTGTCACAGATTCTGGCTCAAACCTGATCAGTGTGAACACACCTCCATCACAGAGAGTGTTGAATATACACACTTTTTCAGTGGAGGACTTTGTGCAAAGTGGGAAATTTGACCTTTTATGGGGCAAATTCACATCCAATAAATTCAGTGGTACAAATTCCTGTGGACATCAGTGGAGCAAGAATTGTGTGCAAGGACCCAAGTGTTAGGAGAACCTCTTAGTAGCTGCTGGTGGGAAGTTCTGCAGGGAACCACAGTGCACCAGAGGAGGGCATGGGGGTTCCCAGCCTGTGCTGGGGCTCTGCTTTTGTTTTACCCAAATGCATAGTTCACTATATAGTGCATTACTTCATCCTAACGCTGTACAAAATGAGCTGGGGCTGTTAAAACAGGGCAAGGCAAAGAGATTAGAGTTTAAAAATCTGGTAAAGCTGTTCAGTAGTTAATTGCAGGAAGCTCTTGGTTCCTTTTGTGACCAATTCTTCCAATGGTTTGCTGCTGCTTTTGCTTCATATGTGCTGGTAATTATGCTAGCCTACATTACTTAAGGCTCTGTGGTTCTTTAGCTGTAATGTGTTTAGCCATTTTCTTGAAATTATTCTGCAGGGGCATTTTTATTTATATTTTTTGCTCTCAAGAGTTCACTGTTCATTTCTCTCTCCGCCATGATTGGCTCTGATCCTTACAAGTAACACAGAAAATTGGAAGATAAAGCATTGAACAGTAACTGCTTGTAGCTGTTCAGGAACAATTACTGCACATCTGACCTATAGTTTGCTCGAGAGGAGAACCTTTGCCAGTCAGTCTCTGCTGTATGAAGCTGATTAGATCAGTTTAGAAAAAAATAAAACCAAGGATCTTCTCAAATTCATATTTTTTCTTTAAGAAAGTGACCTTGGAAGCACCCACCCCTTCTTAATTTAATTAGAAAAGCAAGGTATGCTTTACTTTTCAAAATAATTAGAAGGATAGTCTGGTTTCATCTTGGAGACCAATTCAATACTGAAAGCCTTTCCAAACATTTAAGTAATTTTCCCTTGAGTTTTGTTGACCATCTGGCCAATAGGATTTTGGAAGGAAATAGGAATTGACTGCTGCTGCGAGATCAGTGCCATGTAGTTTGTCTCTTGCAGAGCTCATTCAGAAATCTGAAGACTGATGTATTTTCTTACAAACTAATTATGTCCGTTAACTCCCTTTTTATTTTTGGAGAGGATGCATCAAATAGAGCCAAATGGAAAGGCACTGGGGGTAGATGCTCTGTGAAATGCTCTGTGAAGTCTTCTGTGTATGAAAATGTGGCCTTTCCCTAGGCAAACCTCAGATCTCAACTTGGCAGCGGTACTTAGTTGAGTTTTTGGCTTGAGGATTTACCGTCTGAGGTGAAAAAAGTGAAAGGAGGGTATTTGCTGTGAAGTACCAAAGGAAAGGCCCAGAGACTCCAGGACAAACCCATTTAATGCCAGTTGTCCTGTGCCAGGACTGGGCTGTCCTGTGCAGCGCCCTGTGTACTGTCTGACCCGCATCTGCAGAGAGATGCAGACCTGCATGGGATGGCAACCTGGGCGAGATAAACACCCGCAGAACTGGAATGAAAAAGTAAATACCTTTAAGGTTGTTGTAGCTCTCATCACCTAGTCTGGAGCTTGCAGTCTGAGCTGTGTGCCCTGCCTGCCTTAAAGCCTTTTTAATAAAAAAACACCACCACAATTTTAACCCATACAGAGCTTTGTCCACGCTCTGCATTATATGCAAGAGAAAACTCAACCACGTTACACTTAATGTTCACAAGAATGCTGGAGGATTTTAAAAAATTCAGTGATATAATTGCTGAGAGTTTAATGTGGATCCAAAGTTATATTTATGTGGGATAGAAGGCTAATAAAGCCTTTATTAGCACTTGTCTTGGAAAGCTGCATTATTAAAAAAGTTAAAACATGACTCTCATAACATGAGGTTTGTAATTGCTGTGTGCATCTTGACCTTCAGAGCTTCATAGTGAGGGTGAGCCAAAAAACCTTCCTTTGAGGGATTCCTGCTCTGAAAATCCAGCCACCCATCAGCTGACCTCCTGTAGTCCAGCCCCAGCTTCCTTTCAGCAGGATGGGGCCAGTGGGGCACATTTAACTGCTTGTGACTTCATCCAGCAGAGATGTGCTGTGTATAGACTTTTCTCTAGTGCCCTGTATTTCTGTAAACAGATGCAAATGAGTCAGGCAGTGAAAATTCACTGGGGTGGAGGGATCTGTACCTTTCCCTAGACTTCGCTTCTCGACAGCACCTGGTCTGCAAAGTGAGAGCCTTCCAAAGGCTGAAGTTTTTTTCCTAAACTGTTTCTTTTTCTGGATGAATAGACTTCTGATCTGGTGGATCTTTGCTGTCGGAAACCACTGCCAGGCTCCCCAGGTGCTGAGTGGGACCGACTCTGTGCCAGGGCTGTTGCAGCCCATCTGCCTGCAGCATTTATGTCCCAATAAATGGAGAGTGAGGAAGAGGGGATAACTGCACAGCCTGCTTTTCAGACCTCTCCTCCCATTCACTGTGATGCTCTCTGAGATGCTCTCTTGACCTATTTATGGCCCCCAAACCTTGCTTTTCATTCCCTGCTGGTAGCAGCTCTCATTCAGGGCCCTTGTGGTTATCTCTGAAGTCCTGGATGATTTTCTGAACAGAGGAGGAGCTTCACTTTGAGGGTGGCAGAGCACTGGAACAGACTGCCCAGAGAGGTGGTGAAGTCTCTGTCTCTGGGACATGCAAAACCCTCCTGGACAAGTTCCTCGCAACCTGCTCTAGGTGGACCTGCTTTAGCGGGGGGATTGGACTAGATGATCTCCTGAGGCCCCTTTTAACCCCATATGATTCTGTGATTCTGTAACAGAAGACAGCTAGAGCTTCAGTGTTTGTCTTCCCCCTCAGAGCCTCCTGAAGTATCTCCAGATAAAAAACAGATTGGGCCAGATCAAAGTTGGTGGGAGTCTGGTTCTTCCCCAGGAGCAGCTATGCCTTCGGTAGCCTTGTATACCCCCAGCAGTGCCATCCCTGAGTATGGCAGTGATGGCTGCCTGTGAAGGCAGCTTTCCGAGCTGCACACTGCAGCTCTCAGTTTCCCCTCTGCTGTCCCTCATCGAGGGCCACCCTGTTTTTACCTGCCCCAGGAGGAGTGCTGCTGCTCTTCCTCCTTGCACATTGTTTGGGAATTTCAAATAGCAGTAGGATATCTAAAGCGTTGTGTCTCTGTATTAGCTGAACAAGGAGAAGCTGCAGGAATGAGTACTTTCCAGATTCCTCCAATTGAGCATGGAGCTGCAGAAGATCACAAGAGATGTTCTGCTGCAGACAACACCCATTTCAAATAACTGGAGGACAAACCTCCTTTTTTCATATTATGACTAGCATGGTATTTTCAGAAGTGCTTAGTGCATTGCTTGATCTTGCTAATTGCAATGTGGATGACCTCTTTGGGAGCAGATTTCAAAATCCCAGATGATCAGTCTCTTGTCCACTCTTATACAAGTATGCGTTTTGCATAAGGATGGTAATCTGATCAACTGAACAAACTGACACTGCAAAAATGTGGGTACTCAAATGTTTGCAAAAGGGCTGAAATTTGTTCCTTTATTTCATTTTCTTTTCCCACTGGTCTACAGTCAGACACAGACAAACATCAGACAAAGCAAACAATCTGCATTTCCACTTGTACAATGGGAGGAAATGGGAACTGAAAGGATAAAAAAAAAACACCAAAAAACTGGACAGAAAAGCTGCTTCTGGTGCTTGTTGGGTTTTACAGTTCATGAGGCCTGTGCAACAGACACATGCAAGAGGGGTGAAAAGCTCTCCTTTTCCTCCAGAATTCAAGGTTTTTTGATCTGGTATCATTGAAATGACCCCTATCCATCCCTCCCTCTAGCCAGTGTGGATTTGGGTAGAATTTTAAGTGATGGATAGAAGTTAGATGTTCTAATCTCTTCTCTTGGCCAGTGTGCTGCTATTTTAATATATGGGAAATCCTGCTATACTACTGCCAATTTAGTTGTCTTCTATGGTGTTGTGGGTTACAGTGATATTTTTATTTGTTCAAGCATGTGACACAAGTAGGGACCCTGAGAGAAATTCCTGTTGTGGGTTGTTTTGGGGTTTGGGTTTTTTTTTGGTTTTTTTTTTTTTTTAATATCTTACCCCTGAAACATCTAAAACTTAATTTAAAAAAAAATATAAAAATAAAACAAATTATGAAACTAGTATTTTCACTATGAGCAAGTGCAAAATACTTCTGAGATGAGGGGGAGAGAGAGAAGCAATGGGAGGGGTAGAATGACCTGTTCTCTACAGAAATAGGGCAGTGGCAGTTGCTAGGAAAAGAACATGTTTTTCACTGAATATTTAAATAACTTTTGCTATATAAATTTGCTAACCTTTACAAAATTATCCTTTTTCATTTGGAATGCGGTGTAACATTATTTTTTTTAACAATTTTTCATTTTTTTTATAAATAGTATATATGTAATGTTTCTTCATTACTATAACGTGCTTTGTCTTAAAGTACACTGCGTGTTATTAATTAACTTTCAATCTTTATATATCTATGTGCAGACATGTTAGGTTTTACTGTTAATGTTTTACAACCCAAGTTCTGGGGCATGCTAAATAGGTTTTGACTTCATAGTATGGTGTGTACTGGAAGTGATAAATCTTAGCTAACTTCTTGGAACACATCTAATCATAAAGTACTATGGGAATTAACATATAGGAAAAAAACCCACAATCATAGACCCTGAAAAGCATGTCTTGATTATTCATGGTGTATTAATATTTGTGGTGTTCACCACTGACCAAGTGTAGGCAAGGGCGATAAATTTTGTAGTGTTTGGGTGATACACTTTACCTTCTCTGGTAGGAAGAGATCTGTGGTTAGTTCTGAAGGCAACATTAAGTCTAAGTCAATCAAGCAGTCCCAGTACAACCTAAGGGACTGACTAGCGATGTTGGATAATCTGAGAGCAACAGAGGACCTTTATCACAGAATCACAGAATCTTCTAGGTTGGAAGAGACCT
>BJBW01015381.1:0-25859 GCA_004320125.1 Scolopax mira
CTTTGGTGTTAGAAGGTCCTCTATAAAGAAAGCAATGTAGATGAAACCCTCTGAAGCAGGGGCTGTGCACAAGTTGATTAGATTGGTCTCCAAAAGCCTGTCTGAAGTCAGTCAGATATTAATCAGCAGTAGAACCGCAGGAGTGAAAAGATAAACACACGCTTCTTTCTGGTTTTCCGGTAGTTTCAGAAGAGACAAACAGTTGCTTTGGTTCAAAAAGTTTATTTTATCTCAACATAGATCAAAATTTTTACATTTCTTAATGCTCTTTCTTACATTGCAACAAAAAAATATATTTGAATAATTAAAATTGAACTGTATAATTTTGAAATATCAAAATAAGGCATCACACAGTTATGTTTCTTTGAACTTCCCAGCCCCCAACCCATTACCAAAATCAAATTACTGAAATCAGTGTCACTTTGACCAGTGAAATGAGTTTTTCAATCCCCATTTGGCTCTCCTTTCCCTCCACCTCCTGCACCCAAAGGGATCGAAGGAAAATCTTGCTGTAGTCCTTCAGCACGGGCAAGATAGCGTGATCCTTAAAATTTATTTATTTTTTTAAAGCGGGGAGGAAAGATCCTTCTCTTACAGAAGTGCAGTAGGAGGCTTAGACACCATTCCCATCTTATGGGCCAGAGAAGAAAGGAATGTGTCACGGGGAAGTGCCTTGGGGATGGGTGCTGTGTCGTTTCCCTGCCTCTCCTGTGAGCACAGGGGGTTTCTTTCTCCCGTCGCTCTGGGATGCGGCAGCAGCACCGGCTCCGCTAATGCAAAAAGACAGCTCGCACTGAAAGCCAATGCTCTGGAGTGGCACCAGCTAAAAGTCAATTTTAGTTTTCCAGTGGAACTAACAAATAAGGTCTTTGGCTACCGAGAAAATGCACAGAGCGTTCCTTGGAAACCTCCTCTGCTTTTTCTCTGCTTCCCTGCCCCGGCTTAAAAGGTTAAAAACGATTTTTAAAATCTTTCTCTGTTGTTTTATTTCTGTAGGAGGTGCGTGGAGAGGAGGGGTGTGCAGGAAGATCAGCAGGATGTGACACATAAAGCTTTGCATTGGTGCTTTTTAGCAATATCCAGAGAAATTGAGGAGTGTGGGGTCTGAACTGCTGATGTCTTACCTGTCAGTCCCCAAGGGCCTGCCTGGCATCCTGGGGAGTTTTTCAAGCTCTCACAAAGCCACTTTGTAAGACCTTTCCTTCATCTAAACTGTGGCTTGAGAGATTTAGGTGATTTTTTTCCACAGTCATGGGGTGAGCAGGGTCCTCCTCGTATCCTACAGGTGGTCGCCGTGCATTTACTGACAGCCTATGGAGGGGGTGATGCCTCCACAGCAAAAGGAAGTCAGACCTGAGTTTTGAGATGTCTTCCTGAGGTGCATCTGCCTTATTAGATCCCACACCTGCTACAACCAGAGGGTTTTTTGCCTTGACCCAGTGTTTCATGTGACTTCCCAAATAAGCCACAGATCTCTGCACCCGATACTGGTAAATAACACTTTTTTGTGATGGTTTAATTTTAGCCTGACAGAGAAACAGGCTTCTGCTAAAGCGGTAACACAGTCCTTATTTCTCTCTTTGCTTAAACCCTTGGGACACCGTTGGGGTTTTTATTTTTTCTTGAAACTTCTGTCATTTCTGCAGAAAGTTTATACTCCAGCCAGCAGACTCTTGGCTGCTTCACGCTGTGCTTTTCGGAGGTAATGCGTGCCCACGGAAAGCATCGAATGTGCTCAAACAATATTGGGAATGTTGTCAAGTTCAGTTCTGTCTCTGCTGCCTCCACCTACGGGAATGCTTCAGTAAGCAGGCAGAAGCAATCTATTAATACACAGTGTGGAAAATTGGTGCCTGTTAACATATCATCTATATTTAACTCCGAGAGCCATGTTCATCTTCGGTATGGAAGTTGGTTGACGTCAGCGGTCTTCTATAAATTAGGAATCAATTTTTCTAGTTTCAGGCCCATTTTAGGTGTATACAAATTCGGAGTACTTTTGAGTACCTGTGTGTGTAATGGATTAAATTAATTATTGGGTAATATGCTCTTTTGTTGGCCTGTGAGTTGTCTGCTTCTATAAATAGTGGAGAGGGCTGAGCTGAAAACAGAGAGGGGACATATCATGGTTTGGGTTGGGGTGAACAGCCAAGGCCTTTTGTGTTTGGACACTGGACTAAAGCTGAGTGTCTGCAAATGTCTGCAATTTGAGAACGAGTATCCACTCAATTTCTTTCTTCTATTTTGAGTTGAAATTCTATTGCAAACCACTCTGGTTCTTACAGAGCTGCCTATTTCAACAGAGGGATGTTTTCCAGCAGCAGAAATTGAACATTGTTGACTTGCTCTTAGTGTTACGTGTCTTCTGTCCATGGCCATGGAAATATTAAGACCTCAGATTTGTGACAAGCCTTCTGGCAAGCAGATATGAGACGTTGATCAAACCTGAATTTCCATATGGTCAATTATCTTTACTTTTTCCATTAAAATATGCACACCAGGTAAAAGCTCTATTCATCTCAAAGTGTTGAAGGCCAGGTTGGAGGGGGCTTGAAGCATCCTGGTCTAGTGGAAGGTGCCATGTTAGGGGGTTGGAACTAGATCATTTTCTATGATTCTAAATCATCTTCCATGGTTTTCTGTATGTATCTAAGTGCTAGTCATTGTAAAAGGTTGCAGTCGCTATGTGTGTTCCTAACTGGGGGTAAATATAACGTTAAAGCCACATTCAACTGTCAGTCTTAAGGGCTTGATTTGCCAAATTGCTCAGCATGTTGCTTGCACTTTGCATTTTGTCCACGAATAATGTTGTCAAAAGCATTTGGTGTCAACGTGCTGAGCTCTGCTGAAAATCTGGACTTTTATCTGTTCTTAAACTGGTGGTGAATACACGTCTTTGGAAGCAACTGATGGAAAAAAATATGTTGCCTATATCCCAGCAGCCTTAAAACTCCTGTTATTTGTAGAGGATGAACAAGTTTTCCATTTCCTAAGAGCTTAGTGAAGTTGTTCTTGGTGTGGTTGTGACATAGCAATAAAAGACTCTTTGTGGTACCACTGATTCTTTCCTCTCCAAAGAGGTCTGTCATTTCTGGTCCTTTCTTTCCCACACTTGCAAATTATCATAGGACTAACGGAATGCTGATGATGATACTTTTTTTTTTTTTCTTCGAAGTATATATTAAAAGTGATGGGAGCTATAGCAGCTTTTGAAACTTAATTACATTTGAGAGGAACCACTGAATTTGGAAATTATTGAACAACTTCAGGTAAAATTAACAAACGCTGTAAACAATTTATCCCCATTACCTCTCCTCTGGTCAAGTATCTAGTTATTTTAATATTGTTTTATGATAATGCAAAGTTAAGGAGTACAAAAATATATAAGGAATGCATTTTCAGCACATGGGGATTTTCTATGCAGCTTGAGATTCTGAAATTGCCCATTGTTTTTAAGCCTATACGTAGCTGTAGGGAACTGAGGAGCTGAGCTGAGCTGAGACTGTCACAAGCATGAAAGAAATGTCCCCTCTCTGAGGGCTGTCTGTGATGTGGGACATGGAAAAAAAAAAAGGAGACAGGAAAACAGAGAGGAGAGATGCGACTTGGAGAGGGCTTCCCAACTGATAGCAAGTAAATAGAAATAAGTCAAAAGTTTTCCATGTTAGCTGCTAAAACTTCAAAGAACAAACCCCCAAAAATCAAACTACTTGTGAATTGCTGCACAGCTTTAAAAGTATTTTAAAAACTATGCTAAAACCACCTCAAAAACCAGCTTTATTAATTGTGTTGTGTATGGGGTTTGTAGATTGGGAGCTTAACTTTAGACTGGTTTTATTTAAATACTGTAGCTTTCATGAAAGGTCCTTTGACAAAGTGGAATTTTTCCCTTGCCCGTACTTTATAAATGCACACTGTAAGATGTTGTAGGTGTAGGGTAACGCTTTCAAAACCATCTCAAAGTTTCGTAAATGTTAATGTTTTGTTATCTCTAAGGGGAATTCAGACAGTTCTGAACACTTGAACCATGTATTCTCCTTTCATCCAGTGTTTATTTGCATCTCTGTAGTGAAAAGTCATCTTCTGAGGTGGGAGCAACCTAAATCATAGCTGCAGAGGTCGAGCTGAAGTCATGGTCTTCAGGAATTTTGAGTAGTGTGATATGAAAGCCTGCTCTGTTCTGTGTTGAATCCTCGCTTGTGTTTAAACATCCTTGGACCACGCAGTTGTGTAAATATGGCCAAACATCACGTACGTGACCCTAGACATGAGGGAATCGTGTTGTCTGGTTCTTCAACCTTAACTTAATTCAACCTAGCAAGGTTTGTCTAGTTTAGACCGTAGAGGATCTGCTAACTTGTACATCGATGTTCCTTTTCATGCTTTTGCATCCTTTGCCAAACCCTGGGTGTTGTTCAGGCCTGTTGTTGATATGATAACATACATCCCCAGTTCTGCTTTGGTCGGTCCAACTGTCTCCCCGATGACCCTTGAATTGAGCTTTGTAACGCAAGGAGAAGCTAAAAATAGAGCTGTGGCATGGCTCGTGCTGCAGATGGCTTCGCTCTTGGATGCTGCTAGAAGGGAAGGGGTTTTTATCCCCTCCCGTGCTAGTCATGGGGAGAACTTCTGTTAGAGCATGGACAGCAAAGGCAGCAGCAGATGGATTGACTGTAACTCCTATTCATGAATGAACCTTTCTCCTGCCTCCCCGCTTTCACGATCACTGACCATGGGGAGAGGAGCAAATGCCTCGCTATGGCCAAGATTAAAGTTAAACCTGTAAATAGGATCCTCCTTGGTGAAATCTGTACTTGTAAACTGGTACAGAGGTTTTTTCCTTCCCCATTGCCTGCTTGTTCTCCCCCTGGACTTGTACCTAAGGTTTCAAAATCTGTCTCTACATCTACATCTCTACATCTACGTCGTACATCCAATCTTGGTATCGTGCTGCAAACAGAAGCAGTTTTCCAGGCCAGGAATCAGTGCCTGGGGTTGTAATCCCTGCTGTGTCAACCTGGGTTCCCTGTCACTTCCAAAATAGGAGCTCTTGATCCTTCTCACTCAGAGTCTCACTGAAGCTTGCAAGAAGCAAGTGTCTGGGAGCATTAACATTCAACAGAGATGCTGCAGTGACATGAAAAGAATAAAATGACTTCTTGCCTTCCACAAAACCCTGAAAAGAAGGGGATTCTTTCAGGGACAGTAAAACCAGTCCCAACATGGAAAAGCTCTGGCTTTGCTGGAGGAGATTAATTCATCTTGATGTTTGAGCCCTTCAACAGTGGTCCTCTCGCCGTGTAACCCATTCTGAATTTTCAGTCTTTGCAAGTTTGACACTCCCATGACCTGATTTTTATAAATGCTGCCCATTTACAATGCACCCAGAGTTTAATAGAAGTATGGGACAGCCTGTGCCTCAAAGGCCATGTTCAGGAAATGTAAATTCTGCCTGATCTTTTCCAAGTGACAAGGCCTCGGGCTTTGGCAAAGCCTTGAGAAATATGTTGGTGCTTAAAGAAGGCACCAGCCAGAGAGCTGCCTGGCACGGGCTAAAAGGAAATAAGACTCTGCACTTGGCTTTTAGTGGTGGTTTTAGGTGCTTGAATTAATAGCATGCGAGTATAAAGAGAGGCAGGGAAGGTGAGGGAATAAGTTTGTTGTAGAGATGGGGGGCAATGTCCATTGAATTATTGCCGTGGCCTTCAAATCTGATTAGTCCCTCTGGACAATTAGCGTGCTTCTTCTATGTCCCAACATGCATTATCTTTGAATTTGTTTACAAGGTTTTTCTTCTTTGTATTTTTTTGTGCAAAGCTCTGCTGTTGCAGGGCATATTTATGGGTCATGCTAAGTTTTAGTCCTAACTTTCACTATTTGTATGACAGAGTTTTTCCTCTTTTCCTGGTTGTGGAGTGCTAATTCAGTTGCAGATGGTTTCAATGGGCCTTGTATTAAAAGGAGTCACTACAACCCCTGAAATAAGTGTAGCCAGCTTTATCCTAGACTATTTCCCCCATGTGTCTTTGTGAGCACTAATTTCTATCTCGGGGAGGTTAGGTTTTTTTCTTGGAGCTTTTTCTTAACCTCCTGACCTGCCTCACAAAACTGGGTTCTGTGCAGCTGTTCAAGCCACAATAAATCAAACAGAGCTGAGGTCCAGAACAACTGAGCTTTTCCTTCTGTTACAAGAGCATGTTCAAAGCTACCCAAGAAAGAAGATGTGACTGTCTGATTTGGATGAAAAGGCTTGGCCAGTGTCCTTGAAGAGGCCACTATAGAGAGAACCTAAAAGTCAAGGTTATGAAAGGGAGTCACAGCTCAGAAGTCGGCACTTCAGAGAGCGAGTGTGTGTCACACTCATGGGTAGACTTTCTATGGATTTGTACTCATCCTCAGACTGATCCAGAGAAACTGTGGAGGTCCACAACAAGGAGAACCTGCCTGACCTTGGGAGCCTTGGAGGGCAGAAGATGTTCGTGGAGGCTACAGTAATGAGACTTAGCCTATTGTCAGATCCTTCTCATTGACAGCAGGTGGCATGTGCTCTTGGGGCTCTTGACTAAGGATCAGGTAGTACCAGAGCAAAGGTTGGTGAAACTGTTGCAACTTTGTAGGACTTCTTTTTCTTTTTTTTTTTTCTTCATCCAAAGTTGTACTGAGCTCAAAGCTTTTTGATGCTGTAGAGGCTGAATGTTGCATCTGATGCATCGGAAGCAACTTGCTGCCAAACTACTTGAAACATTTGGACAGCTTTTCTTTAATCCAAAAAAAATGCAGCTTTCACTTGAACCTGCATCAGGATGGAATTTCAGATCAAAAATGAGACCAGCAGTGTCCTCTTGCCAAATTAATGTAGAATTAGGAAGTTACAGGGCAGTGGTGTAAATATAAGGCTTAATTATCTTGTAGGTATTACCCTCAGCAGCATCCTCTCCAGAAAGATCTCAGTAATGCCTTAATGAGAGAGAAAAGGAGATGTTTATCTGAAAGGACTGGTTCACCTTGTCTTGGTTTTGCTTTGTGCATTTTGGTGGAAACACAGCTGTTAAGCGCTAGTTTTATATTTAGTGTTTGTGCAGCCAGTTGTGCTTTAGCTCAGGTTTTACTTCTTGCTGATGTGTTCCTTGAAGCTTGAGTCTGACTTTTAGAATTTTTATGAGGCTGCCATGTCATGGCACTACAGCAACAACTGGAGGAGGAGAGGCCTTTGGAGGAAATGCTGAGATCAGTCCCCAGCACTTGACCAAGGCTCTGACAGAGGACGGTGTCAGCAGAAGGTAATATTTTATGAAAATACTTCTTGTGACCTCTCTAACGGTCATTATATTTTGTGGCAGAATTGCCACGAAAATGACTTTTTAAGTCTGAGAGCCAACATACTTCCCCAGTGATGTCCTCTGGCTATAAATAGACTCAGTGAACTCTTAAATTAATAAGGCTGGTGATCCCCATAGGCACTTTGTGCTTCTTCTGGATGTACGGTGCTCGGGGGCATAAATTCACACTTGGTTTCTCTTGATTTGCAAGAGTGAGGGGGTTCAGTTCTAGTTTCATTTCGATCTGAACAGTCAATATCATGCCCTTTGCACGACCACAGAGGAAGGCTCACAGACCACGGAAACATCCGTGTCTTCAAATCTCTTGTGGAAATTAATGACGGTCAAAATCTCACAAACTCTAGTTTGAAAACTTGATTTGTGGGAACAGGTATGTAAGGTAGCTTTTTTTTTTTTCTTGGTTGTCTTCTGGAAATAACAATTTAGGAGCCACTAAGGTAAAAGGCTGTATTTTCAGTGGCATAGGAGCCTGCTCTGTTAGTGACCACCAGCAGTGAACTTGTAAGGGGATATTTAAAAGGCTGGTTTCAGTTAACCTAGGTTATTATTCTAACTTTCTTTACACTGTAAACTTTTAAGAGGTGTCCATATTTCAGTGGTGGGTGGTGTCATGTGTAGCTGTGGGTATGTAATCCTGTCTATAAAACAGTAGATGCACTTGGTACGTTGTTCTGTAAAACATTGAGAGTTGCTAGGCAAACTTCTGCTTTTAGTAAAACCAGTGCTTGGTTAAATTTATGGTTTAAAAAAGTAAATGGAATTGCTCTGGACATACATTGATGTAACAGTGGAAATTGGTCCATTATCGGCTCTTCCTTATGGACATGGTCCTTGGGGAAAAATGACGTAGGTGCAGGAGAGAAGGCTGAGCTGAAATGACTCAAATTCAGCCTACAGGTAGGAACCATGATTTCCCACTTATTTCTCTTTCAAACTTAAAAGCGTCTGCGGGGTATCCTGCAGTGGTCTTTTAAAACTCATCAGCAGGTTTTAGGAAAAAAAAAAATTAAAAAAGAAAGTTTTGGGGTGGTTTATTTCCTCACAGTGTGTTATCCGATGGTGGAACTCTTTTCTGTGGGGTGTCTTGGAGGACAAAATTTCAGATGAGTTCAGAGAAAAAATAAGATACACTTACAGCCCCTAGGGACCAGTAAACAAAAGCCGATAATGTAAGTTCTTCTGGCTTGGAAAAATCTACAAATTGCTGTTTATGTGGAATTTGGAGGAGTCTATTAAATGAAGGATCAGTAGTTGTGTATTTACTAAGCCAAGATCAGGGGAGTGATCTGGGCATCTCTAGACCTTCAGCTTGGCCCACGACAGCCATTCCTCCGTTCTGCTCCCGAGAACAGGAACTGTTCCATGAAAAATACAAGACTCTGAGCAAAATCCTTGTTTAGGAAATGCTAAATGTTTTTCAGGTAAGGGAAAGGTGCAAGGAAATTATTTTGTAGGTTTTTTTCCCACATTATCTGAAGGAAGCTTTTTGTGTTTGTTGAAGTCAGATTCAAGTTTTGACTGGGTGAAATGCTACTGTATCTTGTGAAATACTCTCATTTGGGGAATGGAGGTGTCTGATCTTTACTCTTCTTCTCCAAAACTTTCAGTCGAGACACTTTTTTCCTATATCTTTGAGTTTCTATTGAACTGAGAAGGGGGATAAGAAGGTGGGAGGCATTTTTATTTTATTCTTTGCTCTTTTTTTCACTTTTTTTTTTGTTTGGAGAAGTCACAGTGACTGATATCTTTACAGATGACAGTCCTCCCTCAATTTTAATACTGCAGCTGCCTCAATCTTGATACGGTAGCAGGATCAGAACATGAGCATAACTGTAACACAGCTTCATAAAAACATGAGCTGGAATGGAAATTTGATTTATTTATCCTTGTGAGAGTTGCAAGACTGATCTCTCGGGTTCCGAAGTTCCTGATGTTATTCCCTCCTACAGCCATCAGCTTTTCACTGTTGCTGAACAAACTTATTTATTTTTATCGTTAACTATATTGATGATAACAGAGCTCCATGTCCTTGGAAGATAAGGAACAAAGAGCAGGATTTTGGTTTGTAGGTGTTCCTGGTGGTATTATTTTGTGCTCCCCTCGTTGCCTGTGCAATTGAACAGTCTTTAAAGCTGACAAGTAGGTTCTGGAAGGATGAAGTGGTTTCTTTCATAATAACTTTAATGCAGCCTAATTAGAAAGGGAAGGGATACGCTTGTTGTAAAGTGACTTTTCTGCAAAAGATTTACATTAAAAAGTAAGTTATTTCATTGTGACAATTTCTTGCTCATTCTGTCCCTAATATACTCTGAACGGTGAGATTAAAGCACAGGGATCATCAGAATTGTCTCCATTTATTCAGCTTCTATGAGGACTGATTTAACTTAATAACTCTCACGTAGCCAACTTGAGTAACACAATAAATATCTGCTTTACTGAACTACTGTTATTTCAGACCATTTATTTTCATTAACCCATCACTCACTTTTATGTTTCACCTCCTACCAATGTTGCCCTGGCAATGAATTCCCATTTTGCAGGTTGCTCACTGCTGTTGAAATCATCAGCAGAACTGCTGTTACACCAGGTAGTAGAGGACAGACTCCTCTTGGCACCTTTTTGATTTCCATTATTCCATCCCTCTTTTCATTACTGCATCCCCACACAGCTTTTTAGTTCACTTGTAAATAATGAAAATGGACAAAACGTGTGAATTGGTGAGTACCTTCACCTCCCAGGGAAGCTCTTCAGCTTCAACTGCTGCTGAAACCCAGTGACTGTCAGAGGGAGCCTGGAGTCTTTGCGACTGGGGAAGGCGCTGCTTCAAAGTTAAAGAATTGAAAGTAGAGAAATGTATAAAAATGCCTCATTATCATTTTGACAACTTTGGGAGCTTAAAAATGAGAGAGGAAAGAAAGTTACATACAACGTTTTCTCATTTCCTGAAAAGGACAGCTGTTTGTACCAAGATTTAACCAGAATCAACAGGTTTCCCAAAACAATTCAATGAAATGACATCTTTTCTAGAGCAAAAATATTTTATCAAAAGTATTCTGATAGAGATTATTCCTCCATGGAGCTCATGTGTTCTTCATATGTTAACCCATTAGTTCTGTATTATATTTGATGTCAGAGGATACCGTCCTCTGACACCACCACCAGCGTGGTGAGGCTCTGCAGATTCGGTAAAGCTCAAAAAACAAAGACATCAGCAATATAAGAAATTCTTTTATAGTCTTTTGGAGCTGGGGTGATGGAAGGAGGAATTAGTTGGGAATTTGTTCTTGGTTTATGGTTCTCATTAAGAAATCATATACTTGTCTGGTATAAATACATTGTGGCTTCATGGATTTTCAGTAGAGAAACTCCCGTGTTCTTCTACCTGCGATGTGGTCGATTTGCTCCTGTTCTGAAAACTTGTACCTCATATTCACTGTCCTAGTTGAACAAGCAATTCTCTTTCCATTGAAGAATTGTCTGTCTGAGGAACAAGTGAATTTTTCAACAGGTGGAGTCTGATGGGAAGCAGATCCCTGCCAATAGGCTCAACTGAGTCGGGTGGATGGAACATTTATTGTATGAGATGGAACCAGCTTGTGAGGTTTGAACATCCTTCTGAGCATTCTGTTTCCTAGTTCAGCACAGCAATCTGTTCAAAACAAGCTAATTTTAGTTCTTATGTGATGGAAGCAAGCCATTTTGTTCATCTTAATTCCAAATTTCACATTTGTGTGATGTGGAAGTTTAGGATTGACCTGTCAGAAATTTCACAGTATGGAAAATGCACAAATTGGTAAGATGCTTGGGGGGCTGTGAGCTTGGCCTTTATTTAATGGTATCTGGGTGGACATCCACAGCGTTATGTTTTGGTTTGTTTAAAAACATTGGAACTGAGGGATTGAGATTGGCTTTGAATGAGCACAGAATTGTTTGCACTGACTGTGCTATTCGACAGGAATAGGAATAACTGGGTGACTCGATAGGAATGGTCGTATCGTTCTTGAAAGGATCTTTTTTTTCTCTCATTAGCCATAGGTGGAGTAGATTAACCTGCCTAAGCTGGAGCTGGAGTCTCTGAGTACTTTTCCTGACAACGCAGGGGATGCTGTGAAAGCTAAATGAGGTCGTTGTGAAGAGGTGGGGATGCTCATGAAGCAGTTGGCTGTGTCATCTGATGTCTGCTGGGCAGCAATTTCTGCTGGCAGTGGCAAGGAATATGGGAGGTTGATGTGTTTTTCAGGCGCAGGCATTTCACAAAGATGCAGTGCATCCTGTCACCTCCCTCCTGCTTCATCCTACCATTGATGGTGGAGAGTTGTTTCCTGACCAGCTTTTGAGGTGTGAAGAATCCTACTGCTGAGAGACTGCAAATAGGACTGTGATGCCAGGTCTAGCAATTCAGTGGATAGGTATTCCTAACCAGTAATGATTTTTAAAAGGAAAAAAAAGTCCCCCAAAAATATACATACCTTTTTGACTCTTCCCCTGTCCATGTGCACACACTTGTGTGCCTACCACACAGAAGGTGACGTTTTATTTCAGTTGCCATGGAGGGGTCATCGAGTCTAAGCACATGTTGCATCTGTTCCCCTCGTAGTTTAAAAGCATCAGGCTGGAAATACAAACTATAAAGGAGGGAAAGGAGGGGGGAAAACAGTTCCATTTGCATCAAATGGATGCAACTTGGACCTCTTTGAAATTCCACTGAAGTATAATGGACACCTTTGTGTGAGATAGTTGGAAGGCTCTTTGGATTTCTTGATGGAAGAAAGTCTATGAACGGTAAATTTTAGAAGGCTCTGAAATTTTGAACAGGGTTTTTGTTTTTCTGAGCATATGTCTTTACTGCTTCTTTCTGTGTTGCATTTTTCCCTCTAACGGCCTCAGTAGTGAATTCTGTAGATGGCTCTGGAATTTGCAGCATGACCTGAGTTTAGGTTGTTTTGAAGCTGTTGGGTACTTCCAGATTCTTTTATAATCAGTGAGACGTGAAGATGCTTCACGCTTGTGAAAGGTGGGGGGGGGGGGGATTGTGTTGAAAACCTGGTTTAAGAACTTTTCTTCGGTCTGGTGTCTAATTAGATTCCCTGAAGATGACTTCAAGTGGCAGGTGACCCAGTAAAGGTCAAATCAGTTGAGTAATGAATAAACAGGCTGATAAATTCTCTGAGAGGTGCACTGCTCTTCATAAGATCAAACTTGTTGCCCCGAAGGCAATTGAACAAATTGAAAATAAATTGAAAATAGAAAAATATGGTAAAATAAGGCTTTCGTTTTAATCCACGGAACAAGTTCTGTAGGAATATCATTTATTCTTCAATTAGCAAAAGTCTATATGATATTGAAGTTCTTTAAAATGTTGTATTTGAGACTGGTATAAATTTAATGGAGCAATGGCTGAATGCTCTTACTTGCATTATGTGGTTACTTCATAATTCTTTCTGGTCTAAGAAAAAAAAAAAGTCAATTGTGTAGGATCAAGTATCCTTAAAAAACACGAAAGGTTGTGCATAAAGAAACATTTCATGAATTATTACCTGAAATATTTTAATGCCTTATTCCCTAAGTTCCTAAATCAGTGAGGAACTGAAACACCACCGTGTGTCTCAGCTGGCAGCGCAGAGAAATTTCAATGTATTTGTTTGCAGGAGGCCTTTTGGTAGCTCGGTTTACAACCCTGTAAAAAAGATACCTGATTTTTGAGCACGAGAATAGAGTATTTTCTGGGAAACTGAGTATAATTAAAGGACTTGAGCACAGAGGCCTCTGAAGTCTTCTGTTTCTGGGATCCACAGAAAAGTTCACCTGAAACTGGAAGGTTAAATAAATGTTTTGGTGAACACGTAATTAATGGACTATTTCTGGTGGGTGTCCCAGTTTGATAAGTTGAGCATTAACCTGTATGGAGTCTGGATCCACATTACTTTTAGTCAAAATATTGGAGAATTGTTTCTCTTTGAAAAAAGTCATCTTTTTTAGGTGTGTGGGCTGGGATTCAGCAACTTTTCCAGTCCTTAGGCAAAGATGAGTCTTCCCTTGCATATTTTATACCGTGTTCATTTGGTGCTTGTCAAGGATTCTTGGGGGAGTTGGCTCTTTTGCTGAAGTGTGGCTGGGTGATTGGAATCATGACTTTTCAGCTTTATTGTGCTTTTGGGGGTGAAAAAGCCGGGTGGATACAGAGAGACTAGATTTATTTGGCTCTTCAAGAGGTGCTGCTGGCTGTGATGGTCAGCGTCTAGCTGTGGTGGTGGGTCAGGTCTCTATTTTCAAAGGGGGTTTTGTTAGTGAATACGCTTTGTGATCAAAATTGGGGTGAGGGATTTTCTTTTCTGAGACCTGACTCTTCTGTTGCTTGTGCTGGAAACAAACCCAAATGACTCTGCAGGTGCAGGAGCAGATTTTAAGGTCTCACAGGTCACACAGAAATGCCGAGGTGGGTGTTAGGACTTTGTTTCTCACTTTGTTTGGAAGCAGAGGGGTGAGGTGCTGGGAGCCCCCGTGAAGCCTTCAGCATTTATTGGTTGTAGCAGAATCCAGGGTCAGAAATGCCTGAGAAGTGCTGATTTGGATTAGATGTGATGGATGAAAAAGTTTGTCTTTGGGTTAACCTGCCACCTCCCTGGGCCAACAGAAATAACTGGTGATAAATGTATTTCTTGAGCCTGCCCTCAAGCCCTCTGCAAAAGCTGTGGGGCCGGTGCCTTCCAGACAATTTCCAGGAATATCTAGCATCACCCGTGGTGCCAAGGTCTCCTCGGGATCTGGTGCTTATTATCCATCACCCTTTCTTCTGCTCCTTTCTCTCCCTTTCTTTCCTTGCCCTGTTTTCCTCCGTGTAAGATGCTGCTTCTTCTCCACCTTCATTACAAGCTGGGTCTGAGCGATGCCGGGGTGAGGGTGCAGGGAGGAGGGAGGTGGTGGCTCATCTCAGAACTTAGAGAAAAAGCTGGAGTCTGTCCTGGCGATTTGCATGAAACTCTTATTTTCCACCACATTCTTCTTTTGCCAGTGAACCGCTGTAAAAATAATGGTGAGGGAATCCTGCTGATTCCACCTAAACCTTTGTTATTCATTTGTAGGATTGCGATACGACGCTGTTCCTAATAGTGGCTGAACCGAGAAGAATATATAGCATTTAATCTTTGTTAAAAGCAACAAAATTCTCTGAGAATTCTTTCCCCTCTGCGGGATGCATTAAGCTACGATAGATCAAAACTTCTTTTAAATGTTTGCTGTAGCAGAGGTAGCTGTTTCCCTTTCATCCCAGCTGAGGCTTTTGTTATTCCAGGCACTGTCTAAATCTGCTCCTGCCTTTAGGAACTTAATTTAATTTTTTTTTTTGTCATCGTAAATATGCAAACAGTATTTTGCCCATATTAAAAGTGGAAAATGAAGTAGCGACAGACAAAATGATCTGTCATGTGTCAAGCAATAGCTGTGGTGCTTGGTCCTTTAACCCCCATGAGAGACCAGAGTCCTGGAGAGAAGAGAACTGTGGGGGAGAGAGGAGGTCACGTCAAGGTTTTCTCTTCTGGGTATTTATCAAAGGAGATTTTTAAATTTGGAGTTTTATTTCGGTCAGTGCTGTTTTCTGTACAGACGTCTACTAAATGGGTTGGTGTATTCTATCAGGAAAACACATCGTTGTCGTTGTCCAAATGATTCTCAACAATCAATATTATCTTTTCTGGGGGGAATAATAATAACACTTTGTGAATGTCTGGAGTTAAAGTGATTTTCAGCGCTTATCTACACTTTGTTTTCTCTTATCCTGAAGTAAATTCATTCACTCTTTACTAGTGTACCAAATTGATCCATAAACATTTCATTACCAGAAAACGTGTTGCTACTTCCATCAAGTATTTTATTTCTATGATGTTAATTGCATCCAGAGCCGAACACGGGGATGACAGATAATGAAACCAAAGCTGCTGTTAACAGACAAAAATTGGAAACTGCATTTTCTTCCTACTTTGTTCTTTTTAAAGCATTTTTTTCCGCATATCATAGCGATCTGCTGTGTCACTTTTCAGCCCAGTGAATCTTGTATAATTTTTTCTGCTAAACAGCACAGGTCAGCCGTGGGAGGGGGGGATTATTTCCATCCCGAGGAGCTTCGTTTTATGGGCAGACAAGGAAGAGGAGCTTTGATCTCCCACCTCTTCAGGCCTGTGTCCTTAATACAAAGGTTTGGATAAAGAGGAGCAATCACTGCCACTGCTGCCATATCTTCCAAAGAAAATGACATGCACTGTGGCATGTAAGGAGAGAGCATGTCTCCAGAGGTGTGTGGTGGGTTTGCTGTAGGAACTTCCAGGCAGAGAAATGCTTCCTTATTACACTTTTTTGACCTTGAATGTCCCTCTCAGACCAGAGGCCCTGCAGAGTCTGAAACCCATCCTGACATCATTACCTGCTCCATGGGGGAGCTGAGCAGGGGATGTAGGGTCAAGGTTGTGGTTCCAAATGTGCTGGAGTGACATAATGGAGGTGCCACCTTCAGGTAGGAAGGAAGGAGGTCGAATAACGCTCAGCCCACCCTTAAGTTCCACTCCTTTTAGGTGCAGCACTCAGAGTTAATCTCTGTGGACACCAAGGGGTTGGTGAAGGTCTGAAGATGTCCATAGGAAAAGGTGGTGGAGGAAATGAAGCAGATCATTTACAATATCTGAAGGGAGCCTACAGGAGAGCTAGCGAGGGCTCTTCAGCAGGCAGTGTAGTGACAGGATGAGGCATAATGGTTTTAAATTGGAAGAGGGGATATTTAGATTAGATACCAGAAAGAAATTCTTTACAGTGAGGGTAAAGAGGCACTGGAACAGGTTGTCCAGGGAAGTCGTGGGTGCTCCATCCCTGGAGGGGTTCAAGGCCAGGCTGGATGGGGCTTTGAGCAACCTGGTCTGGTGGGAGGTGTCCATCCCAGGGGGGGTGGAACTTGATGATCTTTAAGGTCCCTTCCAACTCTAACCATTCCATGATTCTGTGATCACTTGCTCATGGATGGAGTCTCAGGAGGACCTGGAATCAGCTCAGTCTGGCCAACAACGAGAGCATGGGATGGAGCAGGCTGTGGTGGGATTCATGGGAAACTGGGTTGGTATTTTTGTAGATTAGAACCAGGGCTCTGCACTGAAGGAGACCTACTAGGGATCTGTGAGGGTACCTTCAGCCATAAATGAATAACTACCTTTAGAAAGCAGGCTTCTTCTTTTTTTTTTTTTTTTTAAGGATGGGGAGGAGGTGGATGTTGCATTCAGCTTGAGTCAATTGTGATAAATTACCCTGGAAGTAACTCCTGTATTAGGCATGACATTATTATTAAGAATCTGTTTGGATCAGCCAATTCCCCTTTCAGTTCAGGGGGTAAAGGACAACGTGCATCTCTTTCAGCTGCATTTTGTATATGCTTGTCATTAATGTTCTGCTCCCTTTTATTGTAGGTACTTGACATTGTCCGCATAAGAACTAGCAATTTGCATTATAGAATAGCAATGTCTGTTTTGATTAAGAACAACACTTTCCCCTGCTATCCTGTTTCCATGAATATTTAAATTAATTAAGCCCAGCAAAGATTTTATTTCAGCTTAATGACTCATAAATGTGACTTCTTATGTCTGTGGAAATGAGTGAAATGTGACAGACACAGCTCTTAATACACCTCATTACTGAGCTGATGCATCCCAAGGAGATGGGGCAGCAGCCTTTTCTCCTTAGGAGATGATACATCTCCAAACTCACGGTGGTGGCTTGTAGCTGCACATGTGTGTCTTCCATCTGCTTCGCTATTAGATTGAAGGTTCTGCTTTGATATCAAAAGCTCTCATTTTAGAGAGACTAGTCCTACGTTTCTGTGACAAAAGGTGCACTTTGGGCAGTGCTGCTGGAATCCTGGAACCAGCCAGGGTTGGTTTTGAGGCACTGAGTGTCACCTTGGTGGGCTGGATGTCCACCTTGTGTGCTTTAGGGGACCTAAAGAGATCAGGGAGGCTTTGGAGATACTCTTATACTTCAATAATGTCTGGGAGGGTGGTTGCAGGTGGTGGTATCAGCAGAGAGGTTCTGGTTTGTAGCAAATGGGTGGAATTGGATTTGCTCAGGCTTCTGGTTGCCAGATAATTAGCATCTAGACCAGCTTTCAAAATGGGCTGTGCATCAGAATTAGAACAAGAGCCTAATTTGGGAAATTGTTGGATATGCTTGAAAAAACAGTTTCTCAAGGCTTCTGTGTTGGGGGCCTTTATTTGGAAAAAGAACATAAACGTAGTTATTGGCTGCATTTGAAGATGTTATTCCTACATTCTTAGGCAGGGAAGACCTGAGCAATACCTGGTGGTGACTGCTGCGCTGCCCCGCGGGTGAGAAGAGGACACCTGCCTCTTGCTCCTTGGCTGCTCTTCGACAGAAAATCTCAGGCAGTTTTTATTTAGAAAGATGGTTTTTGAAAGGAACAGCCTGGAATGATAAGTGTTCATCGTTTGGTGAGAAACTTGTGTTTCAGTGGAGCTCAAGGAGCAGGAAGTTCAGGGGAAATACCTTTGAGCCTGCCCTTTCCTGAAGAACCTCTCCAGCAGGAGAACCTACCAGCAGCAGAGGCTTTCAGCATTAGAAATTCATTCTGCACTTGGGCAACACTCAAATTTGGTGAATGAGGCAGGGGAAGGAACCTGTCACGGTCTGAATTCTTGAATGTTCCTAGGTTGTAGTAATATCGGACTTTTTTTTTTTTTTCCCTCTCATCCTAATCCTTTAAAGTGTTGGTGGAAAGATGCAGATTCTGTCTTAAGCAGATAGGTCTTGACTCAATTTAAATCCAGCTAAGAGTGCTAAATTGACATGTAAGTAGGTGAGTCAAGTGCTAACAGTCTCTTTCAGAACAAACCGTGGATGTGTTGTGATTCTAATTTATTTCTTTATAACTCTCCTAATAGAATAAAATGTACAAGAGGGATCTAAATGCTTGGATGACTAGCAAGAAGGCGATGGGATATAGTTTTGAGTGAAATCTGCATCCCCAGAGGTAAATGACAGTTGAAATTAAGGAAGCTGATGAGATGTTGTCACCTGATGGAAGGGGGTCTCCAGGGGGCCACATTGAAGGGAACAGAGAGCGGTGCTCAGCCTCTGAGCTACCCTCACATTTTGATTCGCTCCCCATTTCTGCTGCCAATTCTGCTGGGGTGTTTTTAGGAAAAAGACTTACTTCCTTTTCCCACCCCCTTCTGCCCTTCAACGCAGTGAACTGTGGACACCAAGAATTCCCTTCTCACATAAAGCATTGCTCTGTCTTGGGATGCCTTGGGGCTGCTTCCCGAGGACAGACAGATACCCAGAGCACGAAGCAAAAAGTAAACTTTGTGCTCTCTGCCACCTGCTCTCTGAAAAGTGTAATTCTGTAATGAAGTGAGCCATTTAAAACCTAACAATTTGCCTTGACACCAAGTAGAAGAACTTGACAGCCCTTGGCACGAGCCCATGATGAAGGGTCTGATGGCCCTTTGGGATTAACTGATGTGTGCAAAATAATGGAACACCTAAATATCATTTGTAGAGATGATGAAAAAACATAGATAGCCACCCAAAATTGTTCTTTGGGTAAAATAGATTTTTTTCTTTGTGGATGGATGGATTAGGAAATAACTCTTCCAAAGCGTTTTCAGTATAAAAATTAGAACTTGATATTTTGCCCATAAAAAAAAAAAAGGCTTTTCAAGAAGCTGACTTTTTTATCCAACTGCTGGTTCTTAGAAATTCTTTATGTTCTCTGTAAGTCGTGTGTGCAAAATCCTGTCATGTGTCACAGTGAATAGCTGAAATACTTCCTTTTTTTTAATAAGGTTTTTTTTTTTTTGCTTAAAGGTATGAGGAGGATGAAAAATTGAAATATTATAAGCCTTTGTATGGAGAACTGTCTAATGAGGCAGCTTTATCTACAGCATTGAGAAGATCACTCTGCAAATATAGGTTGAAAAAGTCTAAAATATGTCATTATTGCTCATATAGTGTGATTGATCTACCCAAAAATCTTCAGATATCCTCAGCTTGTCTAGCCATAACTTTGCCTGTGACACTATTGTAGTGATGGCCTCGGAGCTGGTAAGTTCCATTAACTCATTGAAGTTGTGTTCCAGAAATTCAGCAGAAAATGCTTTTAAGGTGCTATAGATTTTGTGCTAATCTTAAAGGAGTTCGTTAGGTTATGATGAAACAAATGAAGGCTTTAAGAATCTTTTTTTTATATTTTAAATTCATTTTATTGCCAGCGGGGAATACCACGTCTGAGACTTTATAGACTTTCTTTTAAGATTATCTTGACATGTTTTTAATTGCATTTTGTATCATTTTTTCTATAATAATGGGTGGCGGAAAAGTGAGCAAATGAGATTTTTAGCAGCTATCAGTGAGATTTATGCAGAGGAGGTAATTGTGATTTGGAATCCTGTTGTTTGTTTAAAAAATAAATGAGAAGATAAGAAGGACATTTTAAAAAAGTGGAAAAAAAAAAAAAAGAGTTTGTTTAGAGGGGACAGGAACATGTTTGTTATTTTCAGCCAATTAAGTGTACTGTTTCAGCATCCTTCCAGGCACTATTGAGTCTGCAGTCGGGGAGTTGTGCCTATAAACTCCTTTGCCCTTTCATTGCAGCAAACCCAGGGCTGTTGAGGACAGTTTCCTGCCAAAAGGGCTGTGAGTTGGGAGGTCAGGACACCTGGGTTCTGCTCAAGGCTCTTCCCTTGGCTGGGCTCTGCAAGTGCCTGTTGTCTCTGCGCTCATTTACACATTCCTGTGATTGAACAACTGCAAATTAACGTGAACTGCATGGAAGTATCGTGAAGATTTAGATGAGATGTGGGGAAGAACTTGTTTGGGGTGAGGGTGGGGAGAGCCTGGCCCAGGTTGCCCCGAGAAGCTGTTGCTGCCCCATCCCTGGAGGGGTTGAAGGGCAGGTTAGCCTTATTTTAGGATGTTTCATTAGTTGTGTTCACAGGCTTATTTGCTTGTTTGGCTGTTGGAGCTGTCTTTTAATAGCTTTTAAAGTAGCTATATCTTAGTCCCACGGTTTGCTCCCCAAGTGTGAGGTATTTGCTCCATATTAGAGAAAATGCATATTCCCTAGAGCAAGGCACTGTGCTAACTCATCAGCTTTGCTATTTACATTATTGCCTTCTTACACGAATTCTTTACAAGAAGCTTGTATATTATCAGAAGCTCTTGTTCTGTTAGTTAGCACTGTCAAAGGAGAGTGGATGGGCATAATTACCAAGTAGTTCTGGACTGGTGAAGTGGATAATGAAAAGTGCTACTGACATAGTCTTTGCATGCCATTAAAAAAAATTAAGATAATGATTCAATGTCCAGAGTTCCACCTGTGCTGTTGGGAGCAGCTCTATGTTCTGTCTTCTTTCTGAATACACGTAGCTCTGCCCCGAGTCAGAACTGTTCCAATATCCTCTTTTTGACAGCAAACAGTGCTAGAAAAAGTCCCCTCTGCTGTGCAGCTGGAGAGTAACGTGGCCTCAGAGGA
The DNA here is from genome assembly GCA_004320125.1 of Scolopax mira. NCBI lineage: Eukaryota > Metazoa > Chordata > Aves > Charadriiformes > Scolopacidae > Scolopax > Scolopax mira. The sequence continues at coordinate 20,866 of BJBW01015381.1, forward strand.
AGATTTCTTCCTGGCATCAATTAATTAGAGGCTGGCTTGTTCCCTGAAGGGGGTTTGTGATTTCATAGAGTCATAGAATAGCTTGGGTTGGAAGGGATCTTGAAGATCATCTAAGTCCAACCCCCCTGCCCTGGGCAGGGACACCTCTCACTAGCCCAGGTGGCTCCAAGCCCCCTCTAAGCTGCCCTTGAACCCCTCCAGGGATGGGGCAACCTGGGCCAGGCTCTCACCGCCCTCAGGGTGAAGAATTTCCTCCCCACATCTCAGCTCCATCTCCTAATTTTTGGTTTAAAACTCTTCCTTCTCATCTTACAGCTCCACTCCCCAAACACTATCCCTGGAGGGATCTGAAAGCCGGTGCTGAGGGCTGTGGGTCAGTGGTGGGTTGGTCAGAGGGGGGTTGATGGTTGTAAAACCCTTCTCCCTCCTCTTAGGGCTCCCCTCCCTCATCAAGAGTCCTTCCCCACTTTCCTGTAGCTCTTTGAGGGGCTGGAAGGGGCTCCAAGGTCTCCCCAGAGCTTTCTCTTCTAAAGACTGAACCCCTCCAACTCTCTGTGCCCCCCCTTCCAGCCCCTGAAAGTCTTATTGGGTTTTTTGAGGCTGGAGGTTTAAATGCAGCAATTTGGGGTGGGTTTGTTAGCCCTATAAATCCCCACTCCTTTGGTGACTTTGGCTGAACTCTTATCCTCAAGTGATACCTCAAAGCCGTGGTGTTTGCTGTAGTTGCTGAGCGTTGTGTGCTAGTGCCCAGGGTATTTTAAAGCAAATCACATTCATCGAAGGGTAAAGGCTATTTCTCAGCCACTTCATAAAGTTCTTAATGGTCTGGACCCACTGCACTTACCCGGGAAGGTATGACACACTTGATACCTGCTTTCAATTTTGCCCGTTAACCGAAAGAAAATGAAAGGGTTTATTTCAGAAGGAAGCGACCCGCTGCTTTATGTAGGAAAACCATTTATTTTTTAATGATGCTAGAAATTTCCAGCTTATGTAGTAGCCGGTGGATAACTTCCACTCTTGGAACATTAAAAATTGAACGCGTATTTGGAAGTGATTTGGGCCGGAGTTAATGACACCTTTGCTGTTGACTTCTGTGGAAATGGATGCAATCATGTAGACAGTAAAAAAAAAAAAATAAAAAAAAAATCACAAAGTCCAGTGAAAATTCAGGGGTTGCCTCGGAATTGCCTTTAGATAGGACAAGATCTTTTCTTATGTTAATCAACTTAATTTACACTGCAAACTTGATTTATAGACTAGGTGAGACTTTTTTCCCTACACCTTTAAAAACTCAACAGAATTCTTCAGTAAATCCTACAAGGAGGTTCAAAACACTTAAAAAATGCATGATTAATTTCTCTCCTGTTCTGTAGGGCTTTTACTGAATTGTTCATCCTTGACTAGGATGTCCTGGGAGACTTGTGACAGAATTACTCAGGAAAATTTCATATTCAGGGAGTTTTTTATGCTGCATATCTTCTTGCTATGAAACACTGCTCAGAGAATGATGATAAGGAGGGAAAATTGCACAGGGAGTGTTAGGCTGCAAACATCTCTTCACTGCTAATGTGATTAAATGCATTTTGTAATAGCTGATGAAGATCCATTGCAACCTACCAAGTTCTGAAAATTAGCAAGTATGTGGATTAATATGACCCAAGTATTAAAACCTAGAGTATTGCCTCGTGAAACATCCATTGTTTCAACTCCTATGGCTTAGCTGTCATCATTGGAGCCCCAAATAGATGAGGTTCTGGACTGATCCTTCTTCCCCTGCAATAAGTGCTGGGTTTGACTAATTGCACGGATGATCCGTTTAGTTTAACAAGCAGGTATTTGCCTAATAATTCCTTTAGCTTCTGTGTTTGGTGGTTTCCATGATGGTAATGAATGGAGGTGTGGAGTAGGTTAGTGCTGTGGGTTCGATAAGGGCTCAGGTGGGGAAGGGCTGTCTCCTCCCTGCTGCTCCACGGCAAGCAAGGGCTGGAGAGGCTTGTCCTACAGAAAGGGGCTCTCACCATGGGTTGTCAGGCATTGGAATGGGCTGCCCCGGGAGGTGGTTGAGGCACCATCCCTGGAGGTGCTCAAGAGACAAGTTGACATGGTGCTTGGGAATATGGATTAGCGTTGGGTGGTGTTTTGTGTGGATTGTGGTGTGGTTTTGTTGGTTGGTTGTTGTTTTTTTCATTGGTTGGAGTAGGTGATCTTAAAAGGTCCCTTCCAACCAAGGTGATTCTGTGATTCTGAGTCCCTCAGACAGGAGGAAGGGGGTGATGCTGAGTGGGTCTTCCAGCAGAGGAGCAAGACATACCAGTCATTCAAGTGGGCACTGCAGGCAAGGCATGCCAAATTTTAGCAGCCACGCCGCTTGCGGAACAGAGGACATTTAATTTTTTTTTTTCTCCCTCTCTAATGAGAAAGCAATATATAATATTATGCATAATGACAAGGGCCAAATAAGTATCTGCAGTCAAGTCTAATAAGATTAAAGACTGCAGCAAGAAGGAGCTGTTGTACATGGAGTTCACGTCCATAGCCAAGTACCAGCATCTATAAAAGATGATGCTTTGTTCATGCAAAACAGTTTGACGTTCTGTTAGTGAATTTCTAGACACAAAACACTCTGGTCAGGTTTGAATTCTCCAAGGAGCTTTGCGACGTGGTGTTATGATGGTGCAGCTGCTCAGAAGAGAGGAATGTGGAGAAGGAAAATTCTGCTTTTCCTGCTCCACTCACGCTCTCTCTCACCCATTTCACCCAGATCTCACCTTCAGTGAACACCTCCAGGTCTTTATCAGCACTGAGAGATTTACTGGCCTCCCCTGTAACTCTGGCTGTATATATTCTTCCTTAACATCTGGGGCTGGCAGGCCCTGCCCGCTCAAAGTGGCTGATTTACTTTTTTCAGAGAATTATGTATGTATTGTACTCGCGCTCCGTGGGAGCAGCGTGACTTAGCTCCCGTGTGCAGATCGGAACGTGATGCTGTTCTCTGGTGTCTGAATACATCTGTAACTTCCTCTTCTTGATGGCCCCCAGGATGCCATTGGCCTTCTTGGCCACATGAGCACATTGCTGGTTCATGGTCATCTTGTTGTCCCCCCAGGACTCAGAGCTGCTCTCCAGCAGGTCACCCCAACCTTTACATTTTAGAAACAGTCATGTCTCTAAGATAGGAGACATCTGTATACGTTGGTGTCAGCACCCTAAAGGTCCTGTCTATTCTCTTTGCTAGGACTCTGTACCAGATTCTACAACCTGAGAAAGAAGGTGATCTCACATGCTTACTGTAAGCCTTGCACACTTCAGACTCGTCAAACTTCACTCATTTGCTGGTTTTTATTAGAGTTTTTTCACTGGCTTGCATACACAAGGCGTTGTGAAAGGTTATCTTGGTTTCTGTAAATTAAATTCTGGCTTGGATTGGAACAGTTGAGCCAATGTGAGATGGTGACCAAGAGATGGTGACTGGTTTATAAGCATTTTCATCTCAGCATGAACGCTCCAGTCTCTCCTTTAGACAGACCCTAATCTCATGGATCTTCCAGAAGGGCTGAAGATCTTCATGTTTGTGTGGAGTCCTTAGGGGTTGCAGGTACTTGGTATCTCTAGAGATTTCTGGCTGCAAACTTGGGTACCAAATTTGCCAGGGATTTTTCTGCACGTACTGGCCTTTGCCGGCAGCTCCTTGGCTCTATCCCCCGATCATGTACCGCTCCTGATAAGTTGTATTTGCTTTGCTCCAGTGGAGCAGATGGCACTCTGGATGCTAGTGGAGTGTCTTCTCAAAGTACTGTAGCTCAGAGGGATGTCACTTGAATGGCTCTTAAAATTAGGTCTGCCTCGGGGAGAATCATTTAAATTCCACAGTTAAAACTCCTGGTGATTGAGAACAAATGAAACTGCTCTGAAGGCTTCAGAAACTTGCTAATGGCTGGAAAGAAGAGGGTCAGGGTCTTGTTGGGAATCGTTTAAAATTCTTCCCTCCCCATTACTCAGTCTTAAGTGACACCTTGGCAGTTGCACTAGGGTAGTCAAATACATATTGTTAATACCACAAGCTTTTATAGGTAGGGCTTTTTGCTCCAAAATAAAACTGATTCATTTTCATGCTGGTTAACACCAGTTGTCTGGGCTATTAAATATTCTTAATTTCATAGAAATGGGTTCACAAAATAGAATCATGGTAAGTCACTGCTGAGTGATACCCCAACAATACATCTTCTAGATTTCAATCACACAGAAACGATGAGCCTGAAGTCACCCAGTGTCACTTGCTCCCTGACTTCTGACAGATCAGCACTGAGAAAAGCATGATTCTGCAACTTGGCTTGTGCCATCATCTCCTAAAGGAGCAATTCTGCCCCCAGCTGAAGAGCTCACCAGCAGTATTTCTGTGCGTGCTCGTAGCTTATGTGAAGAAAACCCCCTTGGGGACCTCTAGGATTAGAGATCGGAGCAGTCTTTTGGCTGTAGCTGACCCAATATTTTGGCTGCTTTGAAGACTTGGGCGGAGAGATCTTGGCTGCCAGGGGCCTGGGGTACCTGTGGGGTGGGCAGTGCCCTGAAAACATCAGCAGTGGCTATAAATGCAGTTAATTCAGATGGTATTTACATCTTATGGGGAGTTGTCAGTGTTCTAAGTCTATTGGAAAACAATTCCAAGGCCAAGACTATTCTAGAAAGTGTGAGATAAGTAAGCCTGGTTCTGTTGTTTTCTTTTATTGCCCCAGTTTTGCACCCACAGTGTCACTTGGTAGCAGACCTGGCACCCACACTTCTCTTCTTCAAGCTCAGTCTTCGGGCATCCCGGGCACATGCAGAGACCTCAGCTTGCTGCTCTAGGGAGTGTAACTGTGTGTGGGTAACCACTAAGTGTGTTGTGTTCGTGGCTAGAAAACAAATCAGAGTCATAGAATGGTTTGGGTTGGAAGGGTCCTTCAAGCCCATCCAGGACACCTCCCACCAGCCCAGGTTGCTCCAAGCCCCCT